>JAPEVG010000460.1:0-25497 GCA_029747595.1 Trametes cubensis
CGCAGGATGCGGGCGCGCCCACATGAGCACTTGGTCGTTCGTGATCTCGGGCTGCTCGCCGGACTTGAACCACTCCGCGAAATAGCTCACGACTTCGAGGAATCCTACACCAGCAAGTGAGCGGCACGCGCGTCCCCCAGAGGATCATCAGTCTCGCGGTGCGAAGAAGATGATAAAATGAACGCGTACGGTACCTTGGTGGTCGTACCCCAACGTCCATGCCTCGGCCTCTTGGGGAATATTGCCCTCGATCGGGCCCATGTAGTGCGACTCGCCGTAGTCGTTCCACGAAAGAAGCTGCACGATGTCGACCTGGTCGCGGTGGTCGATGATGTTCTGCCAGCGCCGCACGAAGAGGTGGTCGTCGCAGTCGTATATGAGCTATGCAGCGAATACCAGAATATAGAGTGAGTGTCTTGTACAGTGGTTGAGCGGGATATGCCTCACAAATGGCAGAACTTACGTTTTTGTCGAGCGGCGGTTCAAAATGCGTGAAGAACCAGGGCGACACGGAAGTCATGTACAAGCTTTGGTTGTTGTGCGTGGCGTTTGCGAGTCCTTGTATGTGCCTCTCGTCACTGTCGAACGTGTAGTTGAGGAGCCCGAAGAGAGCGTCTTGCTGCTGTACCGTCATGCCGAGGCCGCTCAGCTGCCCCAGGTCTTCCGAATAGCCCGTCGCGTTGGCAGTGAGGTTCATCTGCCACGACGCGTTGAACTGCACAGATATAGTCGTGTCAGTATTCGCGAGCCCTCCCGACGCTCGTCAGCGTCTTCTATGGTGACAACGCACTGACGTTGAAGTCCCCATTCATGACGCCCGAGAAATTGACAAAACTCTCCGGATCGATGGCGAAGGCGGGCACGAAGTAAATTCTTTCCAGGAGATCCGGATGCTGAGCGAATTGCGTCGCCCAGCCCTTGGTGGGAGTGTCCGCGCCAAGGGTGCAATTTCCACCCGAGACTGTGGACACGAGCGCCTTATTGTTGATCAGGAGCTGGCTCGATCTGCCCATGTATGTGCTCGTCAGGTTGCGAATGTAATCAGCCGTGCTCGAATCGTTGCAATTGTAGCTGAGATCGATAGCACTGGCCATTTCGGCGAGTCAGATCGAACTCTTCGATAGAAATGTCCATCTGCGTACTCCATGTCCAACGAGAGGAACACCGTGAAGCCGAGGCGCAGGTTCTCTGCAGCCGTGTACCTGAAGAATGTAGAATTTGGTGAGATGTTGTGCATCCTTCGCCTATGCAACGGATTGTTGCGGTGGACGAGAGGAATTGTGCGGTACGTACGCCAGATCAACTTGCTGATGAGTGAATCCGTCAGCGCCGACGCTCAGCGCGAAAGCATCGATTCCCTTCGAAAACGCGAGCGTCATGTCGTTCTCCCATGTATCCTTGACGTAGTCTCCAGAGCCTCCCCCGCCCGTGAGGCCTACGAGGTGACGAGCGACGACAAGCTTCGGGATTGTGGATTCGAGAGACCTTCTAGTCTGCACGGAGGCATCTGTGTTGGGGACTGCGCGCGCCACTAGCGCGAAGGCGAACGTGGCGACGACGCCCGCGGAGAGGAGGCAGCTCGGTAGGAAGAGCATGGGGTTGAGGGATGGACGTGGACGTCAGGCTGCCGGAGAGACGGGGGGAGGAGGGATATATGACCTTTAAAAACGTCATCAGTATGCGTGCGACAGACCACAGCCATTCAATATGGAAGGCCAGATGGGTGGGTGTGGATGCACACGCGGGCATGATGTCTATCACGTTCTTGTCAGTGCAGATGAACGGCTGGATGCTCGGAAGGTAATTACAGACTTACATCTGTATACTGCAAGGGCGATTCCGCAGAAGATGGCGGATGCATCTATCTGTCGGACATGGGACCACCTTCTATACGCACGCAGCCGAAGGCATTACCCTGCACAACGCAGCCCTTTGGAGAGCCTGAGGCTGTGGACGGGCTTCATCTTATATCTCTGTGACTCTGTCAACTCTAGTGGATTGAAGATCAGGAAATTGAGCCAGGGTGTTAGATGCCCTTGCGAATTGTTGAGGCCGATGTGCGCTAACGTTGTATTGCCCAATAGAGATATGCAGCCGCAAGGAGGCAAAGAGTTAGAGTAAAGTATCTGGCACTAAGCGGGTCAAGTTGTCCTCGCAGATGCGATGCGGCGGTACATCCATCTATAGATGAACAAGAGAACCTGGATCCAATCGGCCGTTGAGAGTGGACATGACGTGATCTGGATGGGAACAGTTCGTACCTAGTTGGAGCAGGCCATGACCATAAATACCAGTGAAAGGACACTCGAATGGTGAAAGAACGTACATAGAGTGTGGTGCCTCATCACTCTAGACTGAATTCGAACTTGGAAGCGTTTGATATGAGAAAGCGTCTCGATCAGCTGCCTGACACAGCTTGCGACAGGCTCAAGTGCGACAGAACAGGGTGCTCAGAAGTCGGATCCACTTGGAATCGCTCTGTGATTAAGTGTCAACCATCAACGAGTGGATCGAGCCAGCGACGAGTTACTGAGTAGCAAGAACATCCAGTAAGTAAGACGCACAGAGAGCTCAAGACGCGGTGTGGACTGTGGCCTGGCCTGGCCCCTGGGGCTCCCGGGTAAGCTTCGGCGCCTCGGCGCTCGCCGTGGCACGTCCTGTTTAGGCAGGCGACTAGGTTCGTGACAACCCGGCCACGCTGCCGAGCTTATGATGTAGCTGGACAGGGTTGTATGCATCAGCAGCAGGTAGAATCTGACATACAGGGGTGAGCAAAGCTAGGAGTATCTGCCCGGGATCAAACAATTGCTAGTGTATCAGCAAGGCTCGCTCGTTTCGACTACAACGTTTAGGGTTGCGACAGAAGTGCCGCACATGGCCGGAACGCGTGGGTCTTTGAGGCGGCGGCCCGCGTAATGAAAGAGTCATCCAGACTGATGGAAACAACGAGGCGTGCATACAAGCCGGATGCGACNGGGGGGGGTTCATTGGTGGTTAGTCATAGCGCAGAGAGAAAGGTCCGTTTTGGCCGGAGATGAGCGGTGGGGTTACCTTGTATGGAAGTTTGTCAGCCGAGGAGACGCGGAAGGAGCGCCGGAGCGGAAGAGGATTGGCCAATCGGTGACGCGCTTGAGCTGACTCCTGGTGGATCGCGGCGGCAGGAGGACGTCGGACGAGGGCTGGGCTCGGAGCAGACGGGCTCGGACAAGCCAGGACAGGCAAACCATCTGCTCTCATCCCATATCCGACCTCCGCTCATCATCAGCATGACGCTCACTCATCCTCTCCTTCCTCTATACCACTCGCCTCCGCCTCCTTCCGCCGTCTCTTAACCTCTAGCTTCTCTCTCTTCGTCCTCACTCAAGCATATACCTCACCATCATGGCTCCCCCCAAAGACAAGGAAGCCATCCTCAAACAGTTCCGCGAAACCCTACAAGAGCAAGACCTCATCCACGATGGGGACACCATCGGGACCGATGACGACACCCTCCTGTACGTTCAGCCACCCTTGACGTTAGTTCCCAGCCTGACGTCGGCGGGTCCCATGCAGCCGTTTCCTGCGCGCACGCCAGTTCAATTTGAAGCAGGCTACGCTTATGTGGAAGAATTGCCAGCATTGGCGAAAGACCGTCGAAGGCGTCGGGATCGACGAGCTCTATCGCCAAATTGACCCGTTTGACGTACGTCATAGTTGCGCATACCGCCCTTGCTTTCGACCGACCGATCCTCCCAGTATCCAGAGCGCGAACATGTCTTCGACTGTTGGCCGCTCTACTTCCACAAGGTCCGCTCCTTTATGATCCCTTTCCGCTCTGCAATGCGCTGACCCGCTCCGTCTGTAGGTTGACAAGGTTCGCACCCTTCGCCACCGTCGGTTGTACTCTGATCTCTGACCCCGCGCGCCACTAGAAAGGCCGTCCACTGAACTTCCACCACTTCGGCGGCATCAACCTGAACAAGCTGCAGAAGAAAATGACCTTGGAGCGCTTCTGGCAGACCGTCGTCGTCAACTGCGAGGCTCTCACGCGCGAAGTCCTTCCCGCCGCCGCAGAAGCCGCGGGCAAGCCCATCCTGGGAACGTTTGTCGTCGTCGATCTTTCCGGCTTCGGGTGCGTCTCTCGCGCTTATTTTGTTGTGTTCGCCCCTGTCGCCGCGCGCGTGGCAGCGACTAATGCCGCCGCGACAGAATCAGCCAATTCTGGCAAATGAAGGACTTCGCGAGGAGCTCGTTTCAAGTGTCACAAGACTACTTTCCCGAGACGTACGTCTGTCCACGCACCCTGCTCCGACTTCCTTATAGTTTGCTCATGCGTAATTTGTAGCATGGCACAGCTCGCGATCGTGAACGCCCCGATGGGCTTCTCGACGATCTGGAACGTCATGAAGCCGTGGCTGGCCAAAGAGACCGTCGCGAAGGTCGCCATATACGGCTCCGACCATCGTCGCGCGCTCCTCGAGCTCATTGACGAAGAAGCCCTCCCCGCGTCGCTCGGTGGTAAGTGCACGTGTGAAGGCGAGGGCGGGTGCATGATGAGCAACGCCGGCCCTTGGATGCACGACCGCCAGCGGAGGCGCGAGGCGTGGCTCCGTGGCGAGCGCGAGACGATTGCGATTGCCCCTGGCGAGCTTCATGGCAAGCCTGCGGACAGCGCAGAATCGCATACGAAGGATGCGCCGGAAGCTCAGCCAGCGGCGCCTGAGGATACAGCGCCAACCACAGAGCAGCAGCCTGCCGAGGAGACGTCGTCATCCTCGGAACCGTCCCAGCCGTCCGGATCAGGTAGCACGTCCGAGACGTCGTCAATCGCCACCCCCGCGAGCGAGGCTTCGCAGCCCGAGCCCCACCCGAAGAGCAGAGAGGCGTCTGTGGACGCGGTGTACCAAGAACACCCCGAGACGCGCGAGGTCCAGACGGGAGACCTGCATACCAAACAGGCCATCCTCTCAGGTTGAGGGAGAGCGAATGCCGGCTTTGTGGCGGGGAACTACGTATTTATATGACCTCGTCCCCGCCCCCGGATCGTGATCGTCAGGCATGTAGCCAACGAGCGTTTCGTCGATATCCCCCTTATATTGCCTTGCTTTATGGCCCTGACGGCACCGTCGTGATGGGTAGAATGCTCAATGTTGTTGTCACTCACTGTACGATTGTATTGTAGGATTGAATAATGTTGTAATATATAGCCAGACCTGCTCATCGAATACACGCTGATATTGTTTAAATCGTTCGTTCGCAGCAGTGTTCTCGCTCGTAGCGGCCTACGTCGGAGACTTGCGATAGAGCCATCATTGCTCGCATCATCAAAGAGACAGAGAAAGAGAGGTATATGATTACGCCAGTCCATGCCGTACAACAGAACAAGGTGGTGCTTCCGCGCTCCGCTCAGAAGGTGGGGATGTAGTCGTGTATCCTATCGCGCGCATTCTGCGCGATACACTCCGCGATCCACGTCAGGCTCCTAATCTCCTGCTCCTTGAGCTTGATGTAGCTGTAGAACACCGCGTACTGGAACTGCTGCAGGAACGCGAGCTTGTTCAGGTGCACCTCGTGCACGAAGAACCGGTCCTCGAGGTCCGCCGCGCCCCCGCCGAGGTCGTCGCCCAGGTCCCCGAGCAGGTTCGCCGTGCTCTCTGAGCCGCCCCCGTGGCCCGTGCCGTTCGCACGCGGCGCGCCAGAGGCAGAGCCGTCGAAGAACGCGCGGTACTCGGCGACGGGCTCGCACGCCTGGCGGACCTGGTCGATGTCGTCCGCGCGGGCGAGCGCGTTGTTGCCCTCGGGGAAGAGGCGGCCGATGGTGGGGAAGAGCTTCGCGCGCTGCTCCTTGGAGAGCTGCGTGCCGAACGAGTTGATGGTGATGTTGATCGCGCGGCGGTCCGCCTCGAAGGAGAGGATGCGGTGCATGATCTCGGCGGTGGGCCCGCCGAGCGTGCGGCAGAAGGCGTCGAAGTCCTCGAGGTATGCCTTGTAGAGTGTGTTCCGGATGATCTCGATGTTGAGGTCGTCGAGGTCCGCGGCGGTCACGGAGTCGCGGAAGTAGGGCGCTGGGGGTGAGAGTGGGACGGGGTAGGGAGAGGAGGAATGGGGACGCGCGTCGGTGGCTGCGGACAAGTATGGTGCAGAGAACGCACGCACCTAGGGGAGTCTCAACGAGCACGGTGTGATACAGCTCCTCGACGTTGGTCGCAACACAGAGCGCAGGCATGGTGTCGAATACTCCGAGTGGGTGACATCGTTGCAAGAGCTCGTTCGTGTTTCTCCCGTGCAGCGTTCCGGTTATGATGAGAATGACGTTGTCGATCATGTATGCATACCTGTTCGCAACCATTTCAGCATACAACATAGACAACACCTCACCAGCACTTCAAAACCCACGTCATGTACTCCAGGAACTTGCTCAAGGGCTCGACGGCATTGCTCCGGAGGTAGTTGAACTGGTCAACGAGCACCTGTGTCGCCTTGTCCGAGATGGTGGAGGTGGAGATGGGAAGAGGTTCGTTGGCGAGGAAATTGCCATAATCCGTCGCGGACAGTTGTGTCCGGAAGTCTTCGTGTATGAGATGGCATGAGCAATGCGCTCGCGATGGAAGCGTGAGCATACATGTCTAGTGGTACGTACCCTCAATAGTCTCGCATTGGGTGAGGTTGTTGTACTGGTTCTGGGTAAGGAGACCAGCCTTGTACCCTCTGACGATGCCCTCCAAGAAGCCGCTATCAACCTATCCCACCCAAAGAATAATCTCAGCATGCAATGTCCAGAATATCGAGACTGAGAACATACGTTGAACAGAAGGGCCTCCATGTCCGAGCAGCCTGAACGCACAGTAGCAGCGTCAAGCGCCCAAGCGTGCCTCGGTGTAGTTACGCAGTTTCCCACGCCTACTACCATTATGGGGCGTGCGGGGCAGCGCCGGGCCGCGGCACTGTGATTGCGAGCCGGACGCCGGGTGGCGGAGAGCACGCTCACGGCCTCGGGTAGCGTTGCCTCCAAGTTCCCCGGACTCGGACGCTATGCTCATCTCGCCCTTTCGTCTCTCTTATTCCCCCCTCATCTACCTAGGACACGGACGGAACACGAGGGTGGAGGAAGGATGACAGTCACTCAGGAAACCACCACTCAGAAGACGACGAAACTATCTATTCCTCATACGCATGCGCAAGGATGTGCCATAGCTGGCATACTTGAGCAAGTCGCTCCGGAACAACCCACACAGGGCCGGAGGATAGCGTTGGTGAGTGTTCACGCCTTCCTATGACATAGGACTTGCTCATAATATAATATTGCTATAGATCCTTCATGGCGCCATGGGGCAAGTAATCAAGTCCCTTGCTCGATCTGAGATAGAGAACTCACTGGGATAATTCTACGATACGTTATAACAGACACAAGGACTATTTGTTCCAAAAGCGCCTCGCGGTCAAGCTGCCTTTAGACTCATTCCGCTTCGATTTCCGGTGCGTGTGCTCTCAACGCCCAACATGGTCGGCCTAAGCTCACGGAGCCTATACCATCCAGTGGTAACCACGAGACGCCAGGAACATGGCATTTTGGTCGCTTTCAGGACGACGTCTTAGACCTAGAGGTCGTGATCGACTACTTGACGAAAGAATATGGGTATGTGATTGACATGCTCGTGGGCCATTCACGAGGGAGCGTAGTCGCTGTTCTGTGGATGTGCAAACACCGTGACGGCCTTGCGAAGAACGTCAGGCGTTATGTCAATGTCGCTGGACGATACAGGATGGAGGTGCGTCAGAAGCATGCCAGCGTGAAAAGCAACCTGACCTCAATTTGTTAGAAAGTGTATGGTGAGAAGCACTGCGACTCAAGCGCATGGCGTTTCATACACTAAGTTACGAAGCAGACGACTTGGAGCAAAATCAAATGCAACTCAAGTCGCAAGGATACGTGCTGCGCAAAGCGGTAGTTGCGCGTAAGCCGTTCGAGACCAAGTGAGCATACCCACGTCCGGGACCTTGCTCGTCTCGCACTCATCCCATTGGTAGGATCTACCGCGAAGACTACGACCAATTTGCAAGCGTAGACACATCTATCGTCTGGGACCAGTTCCCCGCCCACATAGACGTGCTCACTTTGCATGGCCTCAAGGACGCGGTTGTGCCACCTTATGATGCGTTCATCTATGCTCGCATATACGGAGCGCGTAGTCCAGGAACACATACACTCCGTTACGTTGAGGAAGCAGATCACAACTTCACCGGCGTACGTATCTCTGTGAAGCAGTGTGTGTTGAAGTCAGTATTCACACCATACCCACAGATGCCTGAAGAGGTCGTAGAGCCGATCTTAGAATGGCTTTCTCAGCAGGAGCGAGGGGAGCTGAAGACCGGCGTTTGGCATACTGGCGTGAAGGGTACGATCTCGCATGGTGCTCCAAGTTTTGGGCCACACTCTCACTGGCGGAACCTCTTAGATATATATCGCGGTACAAAGGCGCAAGGACGAGGACAAACATCGATGTTGTAGAAATGTACACTTGTAGAGCTAAGTACGCCGGTATCAGAACAGCACCTGGTAATATAAGGGAAGGAACATGACTGCTAACACTACACTACCCAAATGTCCTGTCGTGACTATGCTCTAACAGCCGCGGCTGCTTGATCACCCCTCGTACCAGCAGCCAGCTCTTCCTACCTCTTCCGCTCAAGCTTGGCCGCCTTCGCGGTGCGCCAGTCGTACTTCAACCTTCCAGCGGCATCCAAATCCTCCTTCACTTGAACCATCAGCTCGCGCACCTCCTCATCGGACATGTCCAACAACGGGTATTGCCACGCAGGGATCTCCCTCACCAGAGGCGACGCTACTGAGCCTGCGCCAGCGTCCGATTCAGGTCCGAGCCTCAACTTCGCGAGGCGCTCCTTCATCTCGTCCAGAATGAAACGCACGGGCATGCCCATGATCCCAGTCCACTCTTGTACGTTCTTCCCATTCAGCACGGCTTTAGCGCGCACTGTGGCCCGCGCCGCGCGCAGGATCGCTGCATATTCTTCGTCTTTCCCAAAGTACTTCAACGTCGCCTCGAGCTTCTCCTCTCTGTTTCCACGCGTCGCGAAAAGCGAGGATTCCACATCTTCCTGGTCCTCTTCCGGGAATTCGTAGCTCTGTAGGAACGCGATGAAGTTCTGTCGCATGGTGCGGCCCTCTCCTCGATCTTTCGCGGACGGCTGTGCATCGTTGTCATCCTTGGCCTTGAGCCGCTCAGCGAGCGCAATGGCGAAGGGCGAGGACGCCACCCAGTTGAATATCTCCTCTTCGCTCGTGAATCCCTGCTGCCACCTCTCCATCGACAACCCCAAGAAATCGAGGACGTCGGACATGGAGGTGGAAAGGTAGAACGTCTGCGGCGGGCACCCGATGGGTTCTACGAGCTACGTCGCGCTCTTCAATCAGTCCTTCCGCACAACTACTGCAGCTGACAGTGGGGTGAGCTCACCTTCAGGCCGTACACGCTGAGCGACAGCCTCGCCGTTTGCACCAGCAAGCCGAGTATGAGGCCCAGATCGCCATAGGAATGACAAAACGCAGTCCGCTCCCACTGTGCATGGTCCGCGCACACGTTCACGTCCACCTGGAAGTAGACGTCCGCTCCCTGCACCGAGACATCCGAGCACTCCCGACACGCGCGCGCGACGTCCTCGAACGCGTCCGCCCGTATCGCGAAGTTGCTCGTCCGGGCGCCCTCCATCGGGACGCTGTGCGCGGCCCGCAGCGCCGCCTTGACCTCGTCGTGTGTGAGGCCCGATGCGCGTGGGCCACACACGACGAAGTCGAGGTCCCCGTGGTCAGCTTTTCCTGGGGCTTCGTGTGGGACGACGACGTGTGTGTAGAGCTTCTGTAGTATGGGCTGGAGGGTGGCCTTGAGCGCGTTGTAGACTGGGGGTGGCATGCGCGGGAATGTGGCACCCGTGGCGAGGGTGAGGGCTTTGAACGCGTTTCCGCCCATGATGAGCCTTCTGACTGACTAGGTCTGCGCTTGAAGCTAGAAGGCTGAGCAAGGTGGGCTTGACGTGTTCAGGGAAGTCTAAGCGTATTCAGAAAATGTAGCAGGTCAATCGAGAGGATCGGGGTCCAGAGCAAGTTCTGAGGAAGAGGGTCAGTGCGACACGACCAGACTCCGTTTCTTATATGCTGCCAGAAGTCCTTCTTATGGCGCTGCAGGGGCCTTGTGATGGTAGGCCACTGCAGTGCTGCAACCGTAATGAGTCACGCTGCGATGCTGCGGCAGTGCAGGACAGTATAACTTGACTTGTTTGTGTGCCTTGACTCAGGCCCACGCAGGTAAACGTCTTGTGGAACAACCACTCAGAGATCCTAGAGGCCTCTGCTGTCGCATGAGTAAACCGAATTCGCAATGTCCGCGGCGACGTTGGATCCTCTGAGAAGCACAGGTAGTCCGAGAGTGTACAGAACTAGAGAATACAGTCGTGTTAGTCTTCTAGCTCATCCTCCTCTTCGCTTTCGTCATCAGCTTGCATGCCGCGTCTCGCACCACCCATCAGGTCCTGCTCGACCATGCCGACAACAGCGTCCACTGCAGCTCGCGACATGCGCGGCATCGCGCCGGGGCGTAGCAGAGGATGGTGCGCAGGGTCCAACTCCTCCACCTCGTCGTCCGTCATATCGTCGCTGGCATCCCCCTCTTCTTCGTCATCCGAGCCCTCTCCTTCGCCTGCACCACTTCCCAACGCGTTGCTGTCGTCGCTGTCATCGCTACTCTCCTCGTCGGAGCTGTCCATCGTAAAGTCAGAGTCCTCTTCGTCCTCCGTGTCCTCATTGCGAGGGTCTTCGGCCTTTGCTTTCCCTTTCCCTTTGGGATCCACAACTGTAGAGCCCGCGATAGGAGAAGGCGAAGATTGTGGAGACTTCCCGAAGAGGTGTCGGTGCGACTTGATCCAACGACCGATGGTCTCCTGCTCCCGCCCGTCGACCATCCCGAAGTCGATATCCTCACCCTCGGCCTCGTCGTCGCTCTCTTCATCCCCGTGATCCTCGCCCTTCTGATGGCCGTTCGTAGGTTTCTTGGCCGGGCCGCCGCCTATTCGACGAAGGATGACCGAGCACGTCCGTCCGGTCGCGCTGAGCGTCCGCACGCCATCGTAGGTTTGTTCGTTCCTTGCGGCGGGCGCGAGGTGCTCCAGCGCGAAGAACTCGCACGGTTTGCCGTCCCAGAGCACGCCCTCGTGCAGGAACCAGAGCGTACCCTGTTTCGCTCCTCTGTACGCCTCCACGCCTGCCACGCCATCGCCGGATGGCGCCGCGGCGCTACGAAAGATGGTCGTTGACGGTTCAAGTGTAGAGATGGGTATACGAGACAAGAAAGAGCGCAGAGCAGGTAGGGACGCGCTACCCTTGGTATATGGCTCCGTTTTGGTAGCTCCGGAATCGTCGTAAGATGTTGTCGTGAAATTCGCGGTGAGCGTCGCGTCCAGGCCGAATACGAGCTGTGGGACCGAGGCGGTTTTCAGGGCTTCCGCGGCCTTGCCCGTGGGTGCAGGGACGTCCGACGCCATGAGCGCGACCGTCCAATGTGGCTTGCTCTTCCCGCGCGTGGAGAGGAGGAACGCGCGTTGCAAGGCCGCGAGGGGTATCGGAGGATGTTCCTCGTTTTGAGTGGCGGGGTTCGTGAGGCGGATGGAGGATCGGTGCACGGTGATGTTCACCTTCTTGCGAATGGGCGAGGACACGGACAACGCGTTGAGAGTGAAGAGAGGGGGATCGTGTTCGGCGGGAGGAGTCTCGGAATCGCCGCCATTTGACTTTAGCCTCTTTGTCGATGGAAGCGGCTCATCCTCTCTTGAACGCTTCTGTGACCGGCCATTGTGAGAGCTTTTGAGCTCATTGATGATTGTCGCAGCGCGGTCCTGTATAGAGTCCCAACCTGAGACAGTCAGATCGTCTGGTGCTGGTGCACCGACGGCCAGCCGTAGCAATGTTTCCACTAGAGATTTTGCCTCGGGTACAAGGACACGGTCGAGCTGTCGGCCGACATCGGTAGGAAGTAGTGGGCGTAAGGCGTCCAAGTACGAGGCCATGTATGCGGTCGGTCGTGTCAAACAGTGAGCTGGGCTGATTCAAGATATGATTGTAGGAATTCAACTATGGTTCAGTGTGAGCGTCGTGGGTGATGGACATGAGGTCCGAGGAGTGCGACAGGCACGAGCACAAACAGGTTGCTTTGTACACAATCCGCTTACTATGTGGTACGCAAACGTAATAGCCAGCTATAAATACCGAGTGTAGACAAGTAAACGCTGAGTAGGTAGCTCTGACTTCAACATTATAACTGAACTACTATCGTACTGATATGTTCATAGTAAGGGATACTTAGCTAGTTACAACGCTTAGCGCCCTGGCCGCATCTTGGGCTTCCACCACTCTCTCCAATGAACAGCGCAAGTACTCTCAGGACTCAGGCTTCACTACTCCAATTCATTCCTCTTGTTTCTGGTTGTATCAATTCTTCCACTGCTGTGTTTGGGCACTTCCTCATAATCACCCCTCAAATCCTCGCAAGCGATGTCTAAGTACGCACCCCACCGCAAGACGGCCAACCAGCCTCGGGCGACCGCGTCCACTGTCTGCCAGAAATGCCTCGGGACAGGTACGTTCTGGCTCCTGACACGTCGTAATCGTGCATCATGGGACTTACTGACCTGAACAAATTGCTAGGTCACTTCATCTACGAGTGTAAGGGATCGCGTCCATATATCTCCCGTCCGTCGCGCACCAAGATGCTTGAGAACCCGAAACTGCTCGCAAAGCTCAAGGCAGAAGGGAAACCCTCAGTCGAAGTACCGGAGGAGTTCAAGTCAAAGTACGTGTCGCATATGTGCCGCGCTGTCAAATCCCAAGGTATTCGGATTGTGCTCATCGTCACTACTGTAGGAGTGGCACCGCCAACCGCATTCTCTCGGAGAAGGAGAAGGAGCGTGCAAAGAGTCAGACTTTGTCAGACAGAGGAGAGGGTTCGTCCAAGAAGCGACGAAGGTATGTTCTCAGGATAAGCGAGGGCAACATTCCTTGACACTCTTTCTAGGAGCGGGAGCAGGTCGTCCTCTTCTTCGTCCGACAGCGACTCCGACTCTGACACGGACAGCTCGAGTGGATCTTCAGACTCGTCGGACTCTGACAGCTCGTCCGACTCAGATTCCTCATCCGACTCGCGCTCCCGGAGGAGCCACAGCAGGAGCCCTCCCAGGAAGCGCCGCTACAGGAGCGAAAGCCGCAGCAGGAGCCGCAGTCCTCGGGCAGGGAGATAGGGAGATTCTCAGAGGCTTCAGTATACCGCAGGCTCTGCACTGCTATGTATTCTTATAACTTGACGATCCGCGCAGAGGGGGTATGTATGTTATGACATTGTTCCATGCGAAGTCCATCGTAGAGTTACGGAAGTAAGGCAGGAACGCTAAGGTATGTGCTAGAGCAAAAATACGAGAACAGATCCCTACGGGCATCGTGCTGCTTCCGACGCTCGGGAGTTCATGATGAGGGCCACAATGAGTCTTTCCAGGTTGTTAGTACATGTGTCAACAGCCAGACCAGTCTCGTGGCTTACCCATACAACCCAAGTACCTCACCGAAGATGAGGATGAGGACCATCGTGACGAATACTTTGGATTCGAAGACATATGCGCGTACGCACTAGATACACGAGAGACATGTGTTGGTCAAAGAAATGGCAACGTAGAACAGTCTGAATGACGTACCGAGTCCCCAACATATCCAATAGCATATCCCGCAGCGAGCCCTGTGAACCCGCAAGCAAGTCCTGCACCAAGATGGATGAAGCCTGCATATAGAGAGTAGTCCGTAGGCTTGACTGGTAAATTGAGGGGATGTGGCCGTGTACGGGGAAAGTCTCTTGAGATATAGTCCGACACCGTACACATATGAGAGCACTCACGTCCGCCCGCAATCAATACTGATACCACCAAACCGTAAACAGCGATGATACCCGACATCACGACGGGAATGAGGGACTGTACAGGGAATCGTATGCGTTAATATGAGCACTACCTGGCAACCCGGGAATCGCGCACCTTCATGATGAGCTCAGGCTTGAACGTCCCCAGACCCGCAATGCCTATACCAGATTTCGACGTGCCATATGCAGCACCCACGGCTATGTTTCCACAGACCACGCATGAGAGATCCTGCGACCGCTTCCATCAGGCCTAGAGGACAGAAAGACGCACTGCTGAATATCATCTGCATCCCAACAAAGCTAGTCAGTTCAGGATATAGCGGCGTTATAGTGCACAAAACGTACGGCGGAGGCAACTCCCGCAAAGCCAAAGAAAGGCGCATAGGGCGGACAAACAGACATGGCGGGCGACAGTAAGCTGCAGTTTCTGGTGGCTTGCGAGCCGACAGACGTCGTTGACCAGCGTCCCGTCTAGGGTTCCGTATTTGGGTATAATCAGGATCACTTAGGGTTAGCATCAGCGAAACACTGGTCAGTTGCAACTTGCACTTGGATGTAAAAGTGCCAGAACAACACAATTTGCTGCAACGAATTTTAATGGAACGATGAAGCCAACGGATATAGTAGCCACATAAGAGGAGTGAATTCTATGCACCGAAAGTCGTCCAGCCCTGCAGTACTAACCGGCGCTAACGTGGTACTCAACTTCAAACGTGGTACCCAGAAGTTGCTCCCAACCACCACGACCTCAACTCCTCGGAGGCGCACTTCGTCTACGTTTATATTATATTGGCTTGTCTCTCTCTACGTGTGCCATTATAATCGACCTCCGGAAGTCTCGGAGCAGGATTCTGATCCTGCGCATCCTCCGATTCTCAGGCTTTGCCAGGGAGAGGCCCGAGCGCTGCGTTTCCCGAGCATCCAGACTAGGTGGGTCCAACTTGGTCGAGAGCCATCTTTCAGTACTCAGACCGTTCTCGGCTACCTTCTGCGCGACATCGACCTGTCATGTCGCGCCTCATGCTCTGGCTCTCAAGATAAGAGCAGCTCTTCGCCCCTATCCTCCCCCTCCATATTTCCATAGCTGCTACCTGTTACCCTTCCCTATCACGACCTCTCATGTCCACCTATTATGTGCCGCGACGATCACACTCATCTTCTCGCACGACCTCTTCTCCAATTCTTGACCCAAACTTGATCGAACGGGAACATGTTGAGGATGCACCGCTTCGCGAGCTCCCCGAGACCTCCATATACATATTTCCAAGCCCTGCATCAACCCCATCCAGTCCTGGCGCCAGCGTCACATCCGCACCAACAGACTTCGACTTCTCATGTCCTTCTGACTCGCGGTCGACGTCGAGAGCGTGTAACGGCTCCCCCGGAAGTCGGCGCGGGTCGACTAGCGGCATTGCGTACACCCCTTCTGATATTTCCTTCCGATACGAAGGCGTGGCAACTCCGTCGGAAGACACCACGGATATAGAGGTCGAGCTCTGGGACGCGGCAAGCGATCCGGTCGCAGAAATATCGGGGTCAGATGAGTCCTGGGCACTTGAAGGCGAGGTCGTACGCGTGGGTCTAGCGGATTTCGAGCCATCAATCGGTCCAGACCCAGGATCTCACAACGCACGTCGATTTCCACTCTCGTCTCCGTACTACTTCGATACACCTGGTGTCCCACATCGCTCGCATGCCAGGTACCGGCGCCGCTCCCGGACGGGATCGAGGGTCAGAACGATCAGCACGGCGTCGTCTTTGATACCCACGTCCGCACAAGGGGCAGTGCCCCATCCTCGTGTTCACATCCCCTTACTCTCCTTTTTCTCATCTATACTCGGCATCGACCTCGACGACCCAGCCCTGCGGCTTCTCACCCACACGGATCCCGGAGACGCCGAGTCTGTCTTGTTCCCGGGACAGAGCAGCACACGCCTGTTGTCGCTCGGTGAGGAGGACCACTCAGAGCGTCGTCAATCGTTGGACAGTGAAGACGGCTCGGAGTCAGATGCATCTCTACCTGACGGGACCGAGGCTCATCACGAAGGAGCCGACGTCCATGGTTTGCCCAAGCTGCTATTAGCTGCAATCGCTGACCAGTCCTCCATTGCGCTGGGTTCCCTTCGGGCCGGCCTCGCGGTACAGGTGCCTACCGCCCCAGAAGCTCTGCTTCCCCTCCCGCGCATGTCTGATCTCCTGGATATCTGGCGAAAGGTCGGCCAGGTTTGTACGCGTAGCGGGCAGGCCTGGAAGGAACTTTGGGACTCTAGTGCTACCACATAGACTAGGAGAAAGGGAGGAGATCGCTCACGCTAGTGCCGTCCGTTGCGTCTCTATAACGCCCATTGCAGATTAGTATGTTCATCACCTTCGAGCCACCATCATTGCGACCGTGTAGATTGAATGCAAACATGCTCACGAGCATGATGCTAACAACGCTTCGCCAGCAGTGGAATCATCATATTAGTGGACGATGCCATAGACCATAGGGAGTGTAGTTGCATGTTAACGACTGAGTTACTCGTAAATACATCAGGCAAGATTGGGACCGTTACGTCCTGCAATGAGGATGCTGAGAAGAGAGAAAATGAGCTATTCAGTCATACTAGTTAGCCTTGAACATTCGTACCATCGAAGATCATTGACGGTACTTGAGCGCCCCCGGAGGTACCGAGACCTGCCGTGCCAGCTGCGTCAAGTCGACTGCAACCAGCATAAGTGGTATATGCCCTAGCACCACTTTGTGCTCTCCTGGTAACATCTTGAAGCTGAGAGTGAGCGCATATCTTCCAGCTTGGTCTCGGAATTGGCCACAGAGCCCAGGCCACCCCGCTATGTGGTCGCCTGTACACGGAGGCGGCGCTGGGGAGGGTCCGTCGTGGAACAACGCATCGGCGGCGAGGACTCGTTGGCAGTCCACGTCTCGCCTGATATAGATAGTGATGTGTTCGAGTCCAGGTTCAGCATTGGCGCGTGAGAAAACGAACTTCCAGCACCCGTGCTTCGCAGGGAGGAGCTTCTCATCGCCATGGTCCTCCAGGAAATACTGGTTCAAACGGACCCTCTGCCGCATCCATGCTGGGAGGACCACCTTGAAAGAACTATGCCTCTCAGCCGAAGCGGGCTCCAGTAAGGACACGATACGACCGGGTTTTCGTGGAAATCGCGTGAGGTAGATCTCTTCGATCGTGACTTGGTCGATATGGCGGCTGTGGAGGACAGGGCGAAATAAAACGATCCGAGAGAAGCTCCGGTGCGGCCCTGCTCGAGCTCCGACGTCGTAACGCATCCCGCCACCTCGGCCCCTGAGGATGAGCGCGAGGTAAGAGCCTGTCGACCGGTGCTTGCAGGCAAGAACGGCCAAGTACAAGTCGCCGCTCTCAGCCCTGACAACACGGGCGATCGGGAGGCGTACTCGGATTCCATATGCAGTGAACGAGTACTCAGGTATTGGTATGTTCTGTAGGCCGAGAGTCGTCGAGAGGTCCTGCGTGGATACCAGATCGAGGGGTAGACAGTCGGTGAATGCGGAAGGGGAGGACGCCAGCAGTGGATACTCCACATCTTCCCGGCCGAGGCGTGATGCTTTCGCGGGCAAAGCAGGGCCTGGAAGCAGAGCGGTATAGTCTCGAAGCTGAGCGCCCCACACGAACAGGCTCTGATCCGGAATGCGTTTCAGGATCTCTTCCTGGAGGCGTGTAAACGCGTTGCTGCCCTCTCCATAGAGCGTGGGCATGTTGACGCCGAAGAGGCCCATGAGAGAGTAGGCTTCGTCTTCGAGCCTTGTGGTGACCCGTTTGGAAGCCCAACCCATTCTGGTGGCGACGGGAACGCTGTCCAACGAGGTGGTGTGATTCAGGACGCCCGCACCGACACTTGTGATAGTCGAAATAGCGTCGGCGAGCGTGTTCTTCGTTCCCAAGAAGGTCCAGTGCTTCGAAAGAAACATGACGTTCTTGGGAGCGATGAGTTCCTGCAGGGTCCAACCTCTCGTGAACCACGCGCTGCCAAAGAATGCCGAGTACGGTGATAGAGGGTCTTCGTCGTCCTTTACATCGTGCAGGTAGGCGTAGCAGATCTCCGCATGTCCGTACCACGCATACATCGAGTTGATCGCTTCTGAAAGCTCGGCGCTGCTCTGCTTGTCGATGCAGCAAGTGTCGATCCAGCCAAAGATGAAGTTGTCCCTCCTTGCAGCGTCACAGAAATTCCGGACTTTGGATGAGATTCTGCGGCGGACAGCCTCGCGGTAAGCATCCTCGTCGCCTCCGTGATAACGGCCTTCTTCTGCGTGGATCTTCTGGATATCCTGAAATGATTGTTCGCCTTCGAGGTCCCAGACATGAGATAGAATGGCGTATGCAACATTCTCGGGATCGTTGACCTGATGCAGAACGAAGGTGTCCGTACGAAGAAGCCACATGATCTAGTTTAACGCATCGCAGTGAGCGACACGGAGTATGCTGATATATGGCTAGGCCGACCTACACCAAGAGCTATGGCCCAGCGGTCAGTAGGACAGTAATCAAGAGAAAACGAATTTGGTCGGTGACAACGATGAGATCCGGCACACAGCCTGCTTTAAGGATAACATCAGCATTCGCAGTAATCATCATCTGCAGGCGTACGAACATACTTATAACTAGTTCAAGCTGAAGATGTGGATAGCACGTCCCCAGATTCGTGGCTGTCTATCGATGATTTGGAAGTGAAGCATTGTGCGTTTGTAATACCAGCGTCATTCTCGACAAGCCTCGTGGAAACTAGGCTGCAAGTGATACACATGATGGTACGTACATACCATGCACCTGCACAGCATAGCCTCGTGGCACCAAGAACCACACCGGCGCTAAATTCACACACGGAGAGAGCAAAGTGATGTGCTTAGTGCTCATAAATTGAGACGTACACTGCATGAATGCGGGAGGGGCTCGTATAGAATGCCTTAGTGAGTGCCAGAAAATAGAGCATGGTAAACCATGTGTTGCTCGACAGTCTAAGCAACCCGTCCGACGGACTGCTGCTTGCCGTCCGTGACGTGCACCAGCTTGAACATACAAATAGCGTCTGCGGGCCCTCGCCTGGTGTAGTGGTATTCCGGATAGACTTTCGAGTAGAGGGGAGAACGTCTGCCGTACACTTACATCCGTAGGCAATCCTATAATGGGGAACCGATGCCTCCTCACAGCACGCGACCGCACCCAAATGCGGTTTATCCGCTGAGCCATGACGATGTCCGAAAACCCGCCAGGGGCACACATTTCGTACCTCTTTAATTATCACGACGTACCGTATGTACACGGGACCTATCTCACGCAGATTCGCGGAGACTCGCGGAGGCATACATCAGCCCCGTGAAATCCCTTCCGCCGCGACCGCCATGTGCGCCGGGTCCGACAAGCTCTTTGCGGTTTTCCCTCCATTCCGAAGCAGACCACGGATCGGGGTAGAATGAAATCCGAAGTTCCAGAAAGTCGATTGTATAATCGTCCCTGAGGTCTACTCCTGCTCCTGCTCCTCCTATAACGACGCCCAGATCGGCCAGACGATAGCCTCGAATTAGATACCTCCCCCTGAGTAACGTACTTTGGTTCTCCCGGCTGCGTTGCGGCTATGCCACGCCAGGGCGGCAGTAACAGCAGCCGACGACGGTCCTCGCGTGTGGAGACCGTATTCGGCACCGACGTCCCCCGCCCTCTCCAGCTTACTCGGTACCGAGAAAGCGTCGATTTTCAGGGCCGTGGGGCTCAGGCATCGGTGATGCAGCCCTTACTCGCGTCCTCGACGAGCTTGGTGTATTTGTAAAGCGTGCCTTGCGACACCTTGAGCGGGGGCGGAGTCCAAGCGGCACGCCGCCGCTCCAGCTCATCGGCCGGCACTTGCAGCTCGATCGTGTTCTTCACGGCGTCCACGGAGATTACATCCCCATCGCGGACGAGGGCGATCGGACCCCCGACCTGCGCTTCAGGGACAACATGCCCTATGCAGAAACCGTGCGACCTGTGCGACGTCCGTTATTCAGCGGTGAAAACATAACGGCAGACACAGGGGAGCGGAAACAGTGGTGAGAAGACGTCCGTAGAATAGCATGACTAGAGGAGCAACATACCCGCCGCTGAATCGGCCGTCCGTGAGACATGCGACGTCGTGGCCAAGGCCAGCGCCCATGATCAGGCTAGTAGGCTTGAGCATCTCGGGCATACCTACAGGTGACATAAANGGGGGAACGTTCGTTCAGTGGCACGACATTCATGGGGAACTGCCGCGGAACAAAATTGCCCCCGGCGCAATTTGTGAGATAAAGTGAACGTACCAGGGCCACCCTTCGGACCGAGGTAGCGGAGGATAACGACGGTCTTCTCGCCCTTCTTGATTGAGCCGCTCTCTACGGCAGCGACGAACTCGTCTTCCGAATCGAACGCACGAGCTTTGCCTGTGAAGCGAAGGCCTTCCTTCCCCGTGATCTTCGCGACGGCTCCACCAGGCGCAAGGTTGCCTCGCAGAATGCTATAGAGTGCACACACGTGAGCAATCTGCCATGCCCATGAAACAAGGCCACGATTGCGTACCGCAGATGACCTGTCTCCTTAATCGGCTTCTCCAGGGGACGAATAACATCTTGCCGGGTGAACTCAAGTTCCCCATGTTCGTGCGTCCATCGCTCAAGGTTCTCGCCGAGGGTGCGGCCGGTGACAGTCAAATTGTTTCCGTCGATCAAGTTGTTCTTGAGCAGATACGCCAGGATCTCTGTCACGGTCACAGAGGAAATTAATGATCATGTCCATCCAGATCGAGGAGATAGAAGCTGCCATACTGGGGATGCCGCCAAGCTTGTAGACGTCTTCCATGACGTATTTACCGCTGGGCTTGAGGTCCGCAATGAACGGCACGCGGTCGGAGACAGCTTGGAAGTCGTCGATAGTCAAGTTGATACCGACGGAGTGGGCGACGGCGATAAGGTGGAGGACGGCATTTGTTGATCCACCAAGAATCATCGTTAGGACCTGAAGGGGAGTCAGATGTGGCCATACAGCGGAAGACGAGAAACCAACCATAGCGTTCTCAAAGGCTGAACGCGTCATGATATCCCGGGGCTTGATATTCTTCTCGAGGAGATGGTACATAGCCGAACCGATCGATTCGCACTCCTTGATCTTCTCCGGGTACTCCGCAGGGAACGAGGAAGATCCAGGTAGTGTCATACCCATGGCCTCCGCAGCACTGGCCATGGTATTTGCTGTGTACATCTGGTGATAACGTAACTGTCAGCGACTTCAAGCCACACAGGTGAAGAGGCAGAACACACTCCGCCGCAGGCACCGGGCCCGGGACACGCGTGCCGAATAGTGTTGTAGCGTTCCCGCTCGGCAGCTTCGGTCTTACCGTCTTGCAGGTACTTTCCGTACGACTGGAATGCAGAAACGATATCGAGCTGGGGTGCACCCTCGCATGAACCTGGACGAATAGTGCCTCCGTATACCATGATACCAGGCCTGTTCAGCCTCCCCACTAAGTGATGGGTCAAGACGTGCGGGAAACATAGCGTGTATGCGGCATGACTCACGAGCCATGAGAACACCGGGCATGTTCTTGTCGCATCCAGGAATGACGACCAATCCGTCTAGCCAGTGGCCGCCGGCAGCGGTTTCGACGGAATCCGCGATGAGGTCGCGAGACTGAAGCGAGTAGGACATAGCTTTTGTGCCCATGCTGATTCCATCACTGTGTTCAAGGTGGACAAGGAAGTGAGAAGGCGTCACAATATGCAGCGGTGAACGGGCATGCGCACCTGACGCCGACGGTACCGAACTGGTAGCCAATGATACCTGCGTCGGTGAGGGACTTTTTGACTTTCTGTCCAAGGCCAAGCAAGTGCTTGTTACATCTGCACGCATACAGAGATCAGGTGACATAGCAGCAACAGTTCCAGGGGTGTACTCACGGGTTCCCCTCGTACCTTCGTCCAGTCAATCACGCGTCCGACACGAACAACAGACGTGTCACTCACCAGACACTTGCGACTCCAACCATCGCCTTGTCGAAATCATCGTCGTGACGAATGCCATCCGTATCATACAGCATAGCCTGGCTCGCGCCCTGCGTCTTGGGCTTCGTGACCGTCCGGCTATACCGGTTCATGATAGGCTTCTCGCTGCATGCCGGTGCGGAAGTCGTCAACAGTCTTCGCGGGCTGCGCTTGAGCACCGCGCGTGCGGGAAGTGTGGACGACCAGGAGTGCATGGTGGCGACGTCGACGCGCTGAGCTCCTGAGGTGCAGTTAGCAGCAGACAAGCGCGTCACAGTACAGCAGAGGCAGGAGTGGCGCCTGACTCCAGCTCTGAGTCGATGATGATCGCTCGAAACGGACGAGTCATCATTGGTTGTGACACGTTGCACGTGAACTGTGACGCTTGCCATTCGTGGAACATATACGCGCACTGCACTGCTTTCGGCGGGTGTCCGAGATCTGGCGGCGAGAGCCGCGATCTCGCTGCGTTCTCAAGTCAATTTGCGAACGGAACGGGTCACCCCAGCTGCGGCTGTTTCATGTCCCAGGACCGCGCACAATGCGCAGGCGGCCCCGAAGAGTCGTTCGGGCCAAGCAGCGATGCAGCGCCCTGCGGAAGCGACGCGAAGCACCCAAACACGGGCGGGCGGAGGCACGCACTCACGGCCGGCGCCCCCGATATCAGCGCTGGGCGTCTGTTCCGTAGGCGGCGGCTCCCACGATCCAGATCGAGATAGCGTTTTGAGCAAACCGGGCGATGTCCCCCCAAAAGTTTAGGACCCGGGCCACCTGATCGAGCCTATCGGAACGCACGCCGGTGACAGCGACCATGTGGCGGAGGGTGTTTCTACCCAAAATACGCCACCGCCGTAACCCGGATTGGCGCGGTAGGCCAAAAAGCGCGTGCGAGAGAGCCCGTCCGGCGGGCCCGCGCCAGGGGCGGGTGACGCACGCGGTCCGGGTTTCCCATATTCTGCCACCGACGGCGGCGGCGCAAACACACACAGGAGGCTTGGAGCTCCGCGTCCTGCGCTCGCGTGCGGGCGCAGCGGCCCATGTTACCAGCACCGCGGGGCGGACGCGACTTTTGCAGCAGCGAGCCCTAGGGGCCAAGTATATTGCCTGTCACCGTAACGTCGATCGTGTTTCGGCTGGATAGTGTGACCGTGACTCGTTCTACAGCGCAACAGCTAAACCGGTGGGCAGATCATCGCGCTGTGGTGAATTTCCACCCCGACCAAATCAGCGTCCCTCTCGAGCGCGATGACAACCGTTCCCTCTCCACCCCGCCACGCTCGTGCATGCACAATGACGACAGCGCAGGGGCTGCCGAGGCGTTGGATAGCATCTAGTCTAGTACAGTGTGTAGTCAGTATGGGCCACCGCCGCGCGGCGGCGTCGCAATAACAACCGCGCGCCATGAGCNGGGGCTACCTGAGTCTCGGTGTCGGAGTGGCTGACATCGATCGTTTCTTGACCGCATCCCCGTTCATCCAGCGCTTGCCGTACCGCGATCTGCAAAGCCTGCTATGCACCTCGGCTCTCTCCCGGCGCGTCGTTCGAGGGCTGACGATTTGCGCCCGCCCCCTGGCCTCTGTAGCGGAAGCAAACTCTCTCGGGTCGATCTTTTCAGCAGGGTAGAGACGGCGGCGCCCCAATAACGGGGCTGTACCTCCTGTCCCTCGTTTTCGGTTTTTGAACAGACAAACTCACCCGGCCGTTTTCTCCCAAAGATCTCCTTGTCATCGACTCCCCCGCCGCGAAACACGCGCCTGTGGCATATGGGCTCGTCATCCTCCACCGCCATCTTCACTGCTGCTGCGTTGCGCGTCATCTGGAGCTATCGTTATTAGCACCGCGGAAAGTCACTGAGCAAGCACCACGTTACACCGGCATGGAGCGTCGCGGGCGTGGTCAGCCACAACAACGGCACAGTTCGCTTCCGGCGAGCCTTCATCGGTTGATGGTGTCAGGCCCGTCAGACCCTTCAGACAGCCCAAATCGAGAGGATGTGCAAGAGACTTTGTCGCACGGTAGGGATGCAGGTGGTGCAGCTCGCTTCCCGGGCGGGCCTGGCCCAGTTCTTCCTGCGCCAGGGACGGAGCAGCAACTCCCCTCGTTCAGTTTGCCTCGGGACGTTCTCGAGGACGTTCGCGGGCTCGGACCATCGCACAGCGGACGACATAGCGTATCTCCAATTTTGCACAGGGCGGGAGAAGCGTCGAGCGTTGGCGCCGTGCCTACGCTCCCGCTACCGCCAATACAACCCCAGCGTGTCCTACGCACGGATCCTGCTTTTTACGCGACCACGTCATCGCTATCGCCCGCACGTACGCTGCCCACGCCAGGCCCGCAACTTCGACCAATATCGTGGGGCCCAGAGAGCGCTGCTGGATTGCCTCCGACAGCTGCCAGACTAGGCAGTCCGGATAGGAGCGCCCTTGCCCCCGCTCCTCGAGCTCCTCCGCAGTCGATCTCTTTCTCAGTTTCCCCTCCATCACCACCCGTTGCTGGACCGTCTCGACTGCCTGTACCTGATGAGCCTCAAACGAGCGGACGCAAGCGCAAGGCGAGGCCAAAGAAGACGCAGGCAACGCTTCTGCCAGAAGCGGTGTCTGCTTCTGCAACAAGCTCTGCAACTCGCCGTCGAAGAGATGCTAGCGATAGCGAGCGAGGTGAGCAACAAATTTCCGACGGTCTGAATGGGCGAATCTGAAACCGAACCGAGTAGACGTGGGCCGCAGCGCTAGCGCGACGTCAGCAACGGGGTTCCTTGCCGAGGGGAATGAGGCGAGCGTACGGACCGCCCGGCCTGCAGCAAGTGCACGGCGACCTCCCGAAGCAGGACCTTCTTCGAGACGGCCGTCCGAAAGTGGGCGGGGAAGTCCAGCATCAACAACGGCGGACAATTATCCTGTCGTGGTGGGATCAACGGCGTATTCCGTGACCACCCTTTCACCGCTGAGGGCGACGATCTTGCCCCCCGCTGTAGAGCCGGTGCCTGCGCCGGGGGCCGCTTCGCCCGAGTCCGTGCCCATTGGTACACCCGCAGAGCCGTCCCCTATGGATACCGAGGAGGCGGCGGTGGAGGGAGGACCTGGGGAGGGGTCTAGGGGGCCGTTTGACGCGGTGGATGAGGCTGTGGCGGTGGAGGCGGCAAGGGGAGCGTCGGGGAAACGACGACGGCGTGGACGGTCAGAGCCGCAAGCAGAGAGCACGACGTCTTCGAGCTCGGAGCATGCAACGCAAGCGCCAAAGTCGAAGAAGACGCTGATTGCCTGTCACTTCTGCCGAGGTAAGCAGGACTTCCCAGCTCGTCACGGCCGTCAGGCATTTGTCTAGACCCACTCTCACCTTTATTCTGCATTCAATTCCCGCTCGGTGCGGCTGGGGCTGACGTCGTCGCCTTTTCGCTCCCCGTCTCGTTCGGCACGACAGCCCGGAAGCTGCGCTGCGACGGCCAGAAACCTTCCTGCGCCAACTGCAGGAAGCGCAACCACCCGTGCACGTACGAGCAGCAGCCCAAGCGTCGCGGCCCAGGCA
>JAPEVG010000461.1:6178-25405 GCA_029747595.1 Trametes cubensis
ATNTNCAGTGTAGGTGGCACTCACATGCGWGCAGCTTCCATGACCGCCTCCTTCATGGAAAGCTCGTCRAACTTGAGCTTCTCTAGCTCGGTCTTCGCGAGTTGGCGACCCTTGCCCACTGCCGCGCCACGGTAGCCCTATAACACGGTCAGTACATGGATACGGAAGGATGCTAATGTCTGCGAACGTACGTATGACACTCCACTCGGCTCGACAACAAATAGCGCAGGGCCATTCTTGTCGACAGCACCGAGGATGGTACTGCAACCGAATGGCCGCACAGACGAGTAGAGCGTGTATGCCTGGACATACAACCCTACTCTGTCCACGACGTACTAAASACCNCATGAGCAMACAKKAGATCAGTCTGCTYRGGARGTGCATACCTGGAGCGTAGGAGGAGACCGGTAGTTCTCGCGGTAACTAGAGGCCTCATCTCGCGCACGGTTCGCGAGATGCCGCCCGTCTGCGAGGTAGCCTGCTGATGCCTGCAGGGAATTTGTTCAGCTTCTGCGGCGCGACATTAGGCTACTGCGATGCGTTTACAATTCCGATGTGCTTGTCTACAGTGTATATCCGCCGRTTGGCTTCAGGAATCAGGAGTTTAGAGTGGACGAGTTTCTCGACCGCCAATACAATGCCATTCTTCACGCGGAGGCCGATCGCGGTACTRAACGYATRTCATGTTAGAACAGCGTTGCTGAGAYAGTGGTATGTGCGCGCCCACCCCGAGTTCTCGACGGCCTTGTTCGCATATTCCACCTGCACCGAATGTCAGACTTATCCGAATGCATATTCCGACGCGTTATGGGATCGCACCTGGAATATGCGACCATCTGGCGAGTAGGTGCTAGCCGACAAGTCATAGCCCGTTCCAATAGATGTCATGTTTRGCGTRGAGCAATTGTGAGCACAAGCTAGCCGTCGGAGAGGAGGAAAGGGCAAGCGGAGGAATGAGAGGGGTGGGTAGGATGGCGTATAGCAGGACGCGCAACCCTTGCCATCGACGCGTGCGCGTGCGAAACTCCTGCCGTTCTGAGCGGTGCTCGCGTCCTGGCGTCAAATGACCGCGTTCCGCAGGTCCTCCTTTGAACGCGTCTGCAGGCTGCAGCTGCCCTCCACGTTCTCTTCTGGCTTTGGTACACTGGAATWTCGCGATGAGTAGCGAGGAAGACTGGGAGGAATTGCTGAAGGATCATCCGGTATTCTCGTTTCCTAAGAGCGTGTCTGGCCCTAGCGGAANGGGGGGAAGAGTCTCTGAACCTCTCGTTGAGCTCGCTTCCGGACTTTGTCAACCTTGACCCTGTGGACGACAAGCCAACGCCTTCTGGACGCCGACAGGCYATTGCTATTAARGATGCTGACTTGATYGTTGCCGTTGGCTCTGAGATCCGTATCGCGAGTCTTGGAGATGCAAAGGGCGCGCGCGGCGGTTCGCAGAAGTCCTACAAAGTACGCACGACTATCCTCTTGCMGGAACGYYATTGGCTCTRAYGGAGGRACGTATAGACTCTACATACGCCAAACATTCAGTTTGAGATTCACCAAATTGCCTTGAATCCGAATGGAAAGCTGTTGGCTGTTGCGGGGGCGTTCCAGGTGGCGGTYGTTGTATTGCCTCGCACAGGCTTCAATAAGYTAGTGACTGCGACGGTCGACTGCAAGTATGTCTCCYGTCATTCATTACRGTATGCTGTTCTCATWGTCGCAGGTCTATACAGATAGGRCAGTATTACCATGCCGCGGATACGTCTGCTCCTATCGCTAAGATAGACTGGCATCCATGGGGTCAGGGAGGCTCGACACTGCTCGTCATGACGATTGATGGGAAGCTCAGGTGCGTGCTGAATATTTGCTCTATGCYACAACTTTCTCAACGGATACCAGAGAGTACGACATGTCTGTTGACGCGGACGAGCCCCAGCAAACGCTCTCCTTTGTACCCGAGAAGAAGAAGAGCTCCTTCGATGCAGAGGATGCTGCTGAACGCGAAGTAGCTTCGTTTTCGTTCGGCAAAGGCAAGGCAGACTGGGGTCCCCTCACAGTTTACGCTGTCATGCGTAGCGGAGACGTTTATGCTATATGCCCTTACATGCCCAAGAACGCGTGAGTACCTATCGGCTACGCCATAACTAGCTATCTGACCACACCTCATAAACAGCTCAGTGCCTTCCACCTACGTGCATGCGCTCGAATGCTACGTCTCTGCTAAACAAGAATATTTATTGTCATCTAGTCACGGCAATCTTGCAGGGGCTGACGGACTCACTACATTGTATGACTATCARCGCAAGTATGTGAACGCATTGCTCAAGCAGCTGCCACCTGGTACAGCGTGGCCWGCAACYGCTCGCCTYGTCCCCATGCATCCACCCGCCACCGTCAAGAAYACCCCTGCCAGGCAAGGCCCGTTCCTTCTTCAGCCTTCCCCTCGAAGTYTGTCCGGGAGCGAGGGAGGAGACGCCACCGATATTGTGTATYTGTCGTTTGGGGACGACGCCGCGGAGGAAAGTGACGGTGAAACCGAGCGTCTTGGTCTCGTCCTAGTCACATTCCAGGATGGCAAGGTTGACCTGTACCTYGACGTCGAGAAGGTCGAAGCAAGGTGGGAGACAAAGCAGGTCAGTGTCCGCGTAGGATTTGTTTCCTCGATTATTCATTACGTGGCGTGCAGCAAAAGTCTGGTGGACTTCCCATGCTGGCGACATACGAGAGCATCGATCTCGGCATCATTTGCACGTTGAAGGGGGCAACCACTTCGCAGCAAGGCAAATCTCTCCTAGATCTCGTGCAAGGCAACCACCCCGTGTTCCTCAAGGATCCTATACACGAGGATACYATCTACATCTACCAYGCGTTCGGTGTCCACGTCCTTCAACTGGAACCGCTCCTGAAAGGCCTTGCAGTGGCRCTACGAAACGCCAACGATGACTCTGCTAGCAGCTCAAGCACATTGGAGGCCACCCTGACGAAGGTTGCGCAAACRGACGTCCAGCCGATAYTGTTGACCTTCTCTGTGGAACAACAGTGAGCACAATTKTTRTTGCCTCGYGRCAACCAACTAAYCAGTGTGYCTACCCAGATCTTCCTCTCCGGTGGTAGGAGTGGCGGTTCCGAACGATGTCTATCTCACATACAGCATATTCATCCTCACKTCTGCTATGCGAATGTCCGTATTCCCCCTGAACCTCCGCTCAGAGTCACCCTACCTTGTCGAGCAAGATCCTTCCCCGGCTCAACCGACCCAGTYAACGTCGAAATCCGTTGGCGTTCCTGCCCCTCCTCTTCYCGAGCCGCAGACGTCCCTCCCGAAGAAAAGACAATTGGCAATCCCAGAAGGCCCTCCGGCGTATGTTTCCCTTTTGGAAGAGGAACCATTCAAGGTTCCTTCAGCGATCGCGCGCATATCCGGCCTACCGGGGAACCCTCGATTGTCCCTGCCCAACAATCCGAACGTGACCAAGGGCGAATTCATGCTCACCCCTGACACCCTCCGTTACCTCGGAAGTGTCGTGGAGCACTTCTCTGCGCAAATCCACGACGTGCAGCTCGCCCAGCGTTCTGCGGAAACGCGCGCTTCGCTGCAGGAGGAGGAGTTCAAGCGTCAGCGGGAGAAGTTCGGGGAGATACTAGAGACCGCCCGTGGGCTGAACACTAAGGGTCAGGCGCAGATTCAGCGGGTGGCCCGAATACAAGAGGCGCAGCGCGCGCTGTTCGCACGCCTAGACAGGACTCTGCAAGGTTTGATGGCGAAGGCGAGCCCGGAGTTGAGCGAAAACGAAACGAAGTGGTTCGAGGAACTCCGACGCATGAAGGAGGAAGTTGTCGGTGCTGGGAAGTACGACGACCGCTCCCTGGTCGCCCGAGCCAAACTCGTAAGTTTCCTTCCCGATGCAGTTTTGTGCGCCCGCGGTGGTGCTAATTAGTCCATGGGTAGCTCCGGAGGGAGGTCGACCGGCTTCTGCCCCACATGAAGGAGATGAAGGAGAAGGAGGAGGCGCGGAGGAAGAGCCTGGCAGAGAGCAGAGAAGCTCTCGGTCTCTCGCAGGCGTTCGAACTCGGCAAGCGGTCCACCGAAGAGTGAGTCGACACATTACACAAGTGATTGGCCCTGTGTATGATGATTCTGACGACGGTGGCTGCAGGCGAACGAGAATCAGCCTCATGGAAGCTGAGATACTCAGGCTGGCGAACATCTTGGACGTAACACTCGGTCGGCCGCCTGCCATACAGGCCCCAAACGGGGAAGCAAAGGACAAGTGATTCTAGTTCGCGATGTCTTTGATGATGATGTATTACTAGCCTTGGAACGCCGGTTCATGTTGTACGACTACGTGCCCATTTCGGGCCCCGTCTGATTTGTGGAACTGCGAGTTTAGTAGGCCGAGAGGTGGCCGGGCGCCGGATGCTCACAATGGGCTTCGCGATGCGCCGCATGTGATGTTTGCGAAACCTTCATGCACGAAAGTCCGGCAGCTTCTACTATTGTCTTTGGCACATCGGCTTCTTTCTGGCGGCTGTCTAAGGCTGAGTGACGTCTGCCTTCGCGTTCGCTTGGACGGATATGAGTCGGCTGTGCGTTGCATAGTGCGGGGAGTGTGCAGCATCTAGTGAAGGCAGTACGACTAGACCGTGGGCGGTGCTCTCCATACCCCACAAAGAGTAGATACGCCCACATGCATCCCGAGCGCTACGTTTTGTCGGGGCCGTCTGGGGAAAGGAAGGCGTATCTATGACTTTGTCAAGATCACCGCCACATGTTATGCTGCTGCACGGAAGGGCCGGGAATGGTACGAATGCCGGTCGGGCGTCTGCATGTGCAAGCGACGACCACCTTGGCCGGTGGTTGGGACATCGCCCAAACATAGCCCAAGGGCCTGGCACCATGCTTTAGTATCCTGTCAGGACGCCCGCGCGCACCTATAAGCCCTGCATTGCTTCACCCGCCTCTCCTAGGCTTGGACCCACCCCTCCACACCCTATCCTACACGTCTCTCCGACTCTCTCGCAGAATGGCCTCTACGCAGTCTTCGTCCGCGACCGACACCCGGCCGGTCTTCCATGGTCCCATCTCACCCAATGCCCAACAGGAAATCATCGACTTCTCGCACTTCGTGATGAACAAGGGCGCCTTCGCGCGCTCGACCGGCTCTTCGCTTGTCCTCAGGGAGGTAGGCGTGTTCCGGCGCGAGAGGGACGGCAAGGACCACGCCCGGGTCGTGTACGAGACGACTGTGCATGGCGGTACGCTTTCTCATGCGCCCACGATGTGTGTCTTCTCGTAGACCTGACTGCCGTAAACCGCGCACACAGAGATGCTGAACATAGGCAATAACCTGCACGGCGGCTGTGCGGTCTACATGATTGACATGTAAGTACTGTGGGGATGATCTGCAGCAGCTGTCGTCCTTTCAACCTCGAGGCTGACCGAGGCGCTCGTGCCGTCCGCAGATGCTCGTCTATGGCATTGGCAGTACTCGGGATTGCGACAGGCAAGCCATGGAACTTCGTCTCGCAAGCACTCAACACGACCTTCCACGCACCGGTACCAGCGTAAGTCCGCCCCTGTCGCGCCAGCATTCCAAGCGAGACAGAACGTACACTGAACCGGACTCATAACCGCCAGCGGCGTGAAGATTGAGGTCATCAACACGACCGTCTCCTTCGGCTCGCGCACCGTGTCCGCAATCACCGAGGTACGTACACATAGACCGGCCCAGCGGCTGTTGGCAAGATCTCTGACCGACTCGACAATCCCATTGCAGATCTGGGACGTCACTAACCACCGGCTATGCGTTACGGGCGTGCACAATAAGATGAAGCCGTCTGATCCCAAGCCTAAGGCCGAGGCCAAACTGTAGGCGATCTGCGCACCGGTATTACAGGAGGATCCGATGTAGGAGCGGGCGCTTGGGTTCAATAGACCTGTCGCGCAACATTGGCAGCTGGCCAAACAGGCTATACTACTATAATCTCATTTGTACCATAGGCATTCACTACACTGTACCGGAGGATGGATATTGAGCGCTTCGCTGACAGGACGAATGATTCGACGCAGGGTGTCTGATTAATACGTATATACATATGCCCTGTTCCAACAACATCAGGGACGAAAGTCTGGTCATACCGACGAGCTCTCTGCGCGGCCTTTATTTCGCCTCCAATGAAATAGACCCGCCCACCATCCTTCATTCGACTGCCACTGCCATATCGTGGAGAACGTGTATACCCCCGCCATTACCGCGAGGAGCATCATCACGAACAACCCAAATATGATCCACGTCGACGCCTGACTGATATCCTGCAGTGCGTACGCGAGCGCAGCCACTGTGAACGCAATGAGGGACCACACAAGGAGGACGGGCGGCAAGCTGAGTAGGAGAGCATGCCCGGATAGCCCTAGAGCGCTATACCGAGCGTTGTGCAGGTATGTGAACTGGACAGCGATGTCAGAGACCAAGAGAGTGAAGGACGGAGAAACCAAGACATACGGAGGCGGGCATATGTGCATTGCGCTGGTGGCGCCAGACGAAGAAGACGCCAACGGTAACGCTGCCTAAGGCTGCGAACGCGGAGAGGATGGCTGCCACACGACACGTTTCCCCAATATCATTTATTGTGAGGAGGCCTACGGTAGCCCTGAAGAGTGAGATGAGCAAGAGAATTGACGCAGATTTAGATTTCGCATGCTCACGAAAGCAAGACGGTGGCCTAGTTAGGTACACCAGTGAGTCCAAAGGGCTAGGCAAGTAAGCAAACACTCACGATCAGTATAAAATCAGAGTACTCTTTGACAAGCTGGAGAGTATATGTCTCCCAGTTCTGTTTGAGCCCTTGCAGGTGTCCCCGGAACTCGCTTGCATTTTTCACGTATGCTAGGTATGTCTGAGGGATGCCGAAAAAGGGTATATTGACGAGAAAGAGGAGAAAAAGGCGTGTTGCCGGCGACTGTTTGGGGGTGAAGCTAGGAGGTCGTGAGAGTAATTGCCGGTACGTTTTCTGTTCTTCTCGAGTCACTTGTCCGTATCTATCGGCAGAACGAAAGCTATCTGTAACAACCGCAATGATGAGAATGTGTTTCGGCGGAATCAGGGAGCTCACTTACAGACATCTTTGAGTAACCATCCCAGCAACGCCGCTGTGGCAGGCTGCCCACTGTTCTCTTCATCTGTGTAATTGTTGAGAGACGGAGCCGAGTTTTCATGAAACTGCTTACCTTTGGCACGATGAAGTACATTCAAGAGTTCTTCACATTCCGCCTTCGAAAACGGTGCTATACATTTCCCGCCATAGACCAGATACTCTGCGAGTCACCTGCTGAGCCTCATCAACATGTCGCGGCTGAAAAGGTAGCGAACCTACCATGGTAGTATGAGCGAAGGGCATCAATGGCCTCTTCAAAGCCGTGCGGGGAATTCGGCTTGTGCGACGGATGATAGGCGATGAAATTCCAATAAAGCCGTCTCGCGCGCAACACTGTTAGGAGAGTATGTTAACGCGGGATATACTTATTCGATGGGACACGCCAAGTGACTTATACTAACAGCCATTCGTAGTCATATCCTTCACATGTCGCGTTTTCACATTTGTTAATTCATAACCAGCGACGCATTGGCGGTGGTTGACGAACAGGCAGAAGGACGCCTCCATGCCTCCAACAACATGTGCTTCCATGTCCTCGTCGAGGTCCAGTTCAGCGCAATGTGTACAGAACTGGTTTGCCTTCTCAAGGAAGGCTGGTATACGCAGATCGGCATCGACGATTGCCTTGTAGCGGGGGTTTGACCAATATATGAAGCCGCGAGGGTGGACATGCATGATCCATCCTGGCGGTGCACTGTTTGCTAGTGTAGAAATTGATACATATGCGTCGTCTTCGCTGACTTGACTTCAGTGCGCATATATAAGGGTAGTGGACGAGACCTACTAATCTGCATCCCTCTTCTCAAGCACCGGTTTCTCCTCGAGATTTGTCGTAAGGATATCAGGGCACGCCTTCATCGTGGTATCCGGCACAGCTAGAAAAGACGAGGTCATGACTGTAGGGCGATTAGGGTATCGTAGCAGAAGCCTTGAAGACGCCTTATATGCGTGTAATCATGAGGTCGTGAGCGTTCAGAGAGGGACCAAGTTACAACATGCAATTTCACCGATGCGACGGGACGGAGTTGGCTGTCGAGCTGCGGCGCGCCTGTATGATTGGGCGCCTACCACGACGCGTCTCTCACGTGTAACGCGACGGTAGGCGCCAAGCGCGTCGGCGTACCGGGCCTCGCTGCAGGCCACAAGCTCTTTCTGCTTCCGACCACTGTGGCAGACGACCTGCTCATGCTCCCTTTGCTGCTCGTATACCTTGGCTTGCCTCTTTGCTAGACATGCCGCCATATTCTGAGCTCGGCTTTCGCTTGTTCGCCCGTGCTTTCAACGATACCGACACGCCCGATGACGACAGTCCGACCTTGCCTCCAGGCTCACCACCAACCCGTACGTCTGCATTTGATTGCTGCCGAGAGACACACTGATATGTATGCTTCCCAGTTACATTTGAGGGGCCTTGGTTTGCTACCCAGCTGACGCTCTCTATCTCGATCGGATTGGTGTCCTTTCTGGTCTTCTCTTACTGCCGTACCCGGTGGCCACTATTATTCGCACCACGCACTAAGCTGAAAGGTACGTCGCATGTTACGCAAACATCTTAGGCCAAACTAGACAGCAGGCATCAGGATTCTCTCCTCATGAGGCACATGCCCATCAAGCATTCTTTGGCTGGATTCTCCCTACGATCAAGACCTCCGAGTTCACTGTACTCCAGATTGTCGGACTCGATGCCGCAGTGGTATGTGGCGAGTCGTATATGCTGTAGGACTTCTTAATCATTGCCATACTCACTGTCGCTCTAGCTGCTGAGTTTCCTCAAGATGTCATTTTGGCTATTCTCTACGTGCTCGGTGTTGGCTCTCGCTATTCTTATGCCCATAAACCTCAAGGTTTGTGCAGCTCTTCCTTCTTCTCTATCCCATCACCAACTTCTACCTAGAACAATATAGACATTGGAGATGGCAGAGAAGATGCAGGTGATGGTTGGTTTGCCGCCGATCCAGCTCCTACCAATCCTCCCAAGGACTCCCCGTCTAGCGGTGACAACTGGTTTGACTTGATCAGCGACGCCAACTCCTACCTCTCAGTACACCTCCTCTTCACATACGTCTTCACTATCCTCGCACTACGCGCCATCTACAAGAACTTCAAGCGCTTCATACGCTCCCGCCAACTGTTCTCTCTAGAGCTCGTCCACTCTGTTCCAGCTCGAACAGTCATGATCACACACCTCCCGCCGCATCTACAAAGTGAGCCGGCCCTGGCCGAATACTTTGAGCAGATGGACCTCAGGGTGGAAAGCGTCAATGTATGCAGGGAAGTCGGCTCGCTTAGGCGACTCCTCGACCTGCGCACGGAGGCGCTGCTCAAGCTGGAGTCCGCATGGGTGGACTATCTCGGTAACCCTAGCCAGATTGCGCCGATCACGACCGTGAACCACCCGCTCGTGGACACCGATTCCGCGTCACTGGAGAGCCAACCTGAGCAGCTCGTCCTGCCGAACCGCAAGCGACCGACACTCCGGCCTGGCTGGTTCAGGCGCAAGGTGGATGCGATCGAATACTACGAGCAGAAATTCAGAGAAGCGGACGAGCTGGTGAAGAAGCGACGACGGAGTGGCCGCTTCAAAGCAACGCACGTCGCGTTCGTTACGTTCGAGAAGATGTCGAGCGCGGTATGTCTTCACATCGCATATCCGAGCGTGCTATCTGATCCTTCGACCTTTTCAGCAAGTTGCGGCACAGGCAGTCCACGCGCCTCACCCCACACAATGCCTTACGCACCTGGCACCCGAGCCGCGTGACATCGTCTGGACCAACATCTCGCACTCGCCGTTCGGTTCGCTCGTCCGAGAGTGGCTTGCGATGGGGGCCATGGTTGTGTTGCAGTTCTTCTGGTTCATCCCGATCACGGCTCTTGCCAGTCTTCTGAGTTACTCTGAAATCAAGAAGACGATGCCGTGGCTCGCACAGATGATCGAGAGCAACGAACGCCTGGCTGCCATCGTCCAGAACTCGCTGCCTTCCGTAGCGATGATCACGTTGAACGCTACCCTTCCGTTCTTGCTAGAGGGTATGCGTCTTTGCCCCTCTGAAACTCGCGGAAAGCTGACAACTGTCTCCTTTCATAGCCTTGACTCTCATTCAAGCGCTACCCGCGAGGAGTTGGATTGAGTACTCGGTGATGAAGAAGTCAGTTGGTCTCCTGTACTCTTTTATCGGCATACTGAACCATGGCGCTACAGATACTTCCTCTTCTTGCTCATGAACGTAGTCTTCATATTCCTCGTCGCTAGTACATACTGGCAGCTTGTCCGCGACCTCGCAAGCTCTCCCGCGAAGGGCATAGAGAAACTAGCAGATGCACTTGCGGCGGGTAAGGCGAGACATTTCTTTGTGTCGTATGTGATTCTTCAAGGTAAGATCCCCTAAGTTAGTAAAGGCGGGTGGTTCATGCATAATGACCTTCACAACACAGGGCTTGGTTTGATGCCACTACAACTGCTCAACTTGGGTATCATAATCCCGCGAATGTTCTTCCGCCTCTTCATCACACGTACGCCACGAGGTGAGCATTTCTACAGCCTCAACGCGTCGCAATGCTGACGGCAAGCAGACTTCGCTGAGCTCAACGCGCCGCCTATGATCAACTACGGCATTGTGTACCCGCAAGCAATTCTGATCTTCGTCATCACACTGCTCTACAGCGTCATCCAGCCCCTCATCCTTGTATTCGGCGCGGTCTACTTCGGTGTTGCGTACGTAGTATACAAGTACAAGCTCCTGTTTGGTACGTTCAACCGTATGTACAATTGCTCGGCATCTGACCTCCGTCTACAGTGTTCTACAAGCCGTATGAATCGCAAGGTCAAGCCTGGCCGATCACCTTCGTGCGACTCATCTGGGGCGTTCTCATGTTCATCATCTTTATGATTGGCCTCTTCATCCTGAAGAAGTCTTTCATACTCGCCACGCTGCTCGCCCCACTCCTTGGCGGCACGCTCCTTTGGTGGTACTACACGGACAAGCAGTTCAGGCCACTAAGCAAGTTCGTCAGCTTGAGCTCGGTATATGAGGTCGAGCGTGGAGAAGAAAGTGCAGATGTCCTGCGGCTGAGGGAGGGCCACCCTGTAACATGGTCGCAGAGGTATGTGCCAAACCATAGTTATATGTGGAGAGTAGGTACAGACTGCTAATCATGCACATAGTAATCTCAATCGCCGGCGGTATGCCCAGAACGATGAGACTCTGTATGTTGCCCCCGAAGACGAACGAACAGACTATGTGAGTCCTAAAGAGCCGAGGGTCATATAGAATCTGACCTTTGGCTTAGTCCCAACCACCTATGGCCAACTGGTACAGCGGGGTTCTCAAGTAAGTGAAATTGAAGCACTACCAAGTCTCCTACTAACGTGGTAACAGTACTGGCAAACGGCGATATGGACACCCGGCCATCACTGGAGTACTACCCGTTCCATGGTTGCCCATCAAGCAGGGCCAGAGCTTGAACAGACATCGCGACACCGGTGACGACGGGAGCCCCGCGGTAGTCCTCACCTTGCGGAAGAAGTACAGCGTTCATCGAGAACGACAATCCAGTCAGCAGAGCAATGGGAGCGGCTCAAGCGGAGAGAATGCTCTTTCACCCGGCGGCGAGAACGTGGAGCCGTCCGACCGGTCTGTGCTGGGTAACCCGTGGGAGGACCAACCTCCGCGCCCGCGTCCGCAGGGACACCGTAGTTCGCACAGCGCCCACTTGCGTCACCGCCTGAGCTTCGACGCTGCGTCCGGTGTCATCGTACTTCCTGAGGACGAGGACTGGATGGGCGCAGACGACAGCGATTCGGACGACTACGGGGACATGCAGAATTCGACACTGTCGGTGGTTGACGAGCGCAGGAGCGAAGCAAGCGAGGGCGGATACCAAGCAACCACCGGCTCCCCAGGACACGGAAAGCGCTACAGTACATACTACCACCATCCTGAACGGAGAAGACAGCAGCAACAGCAGCAGACGCGGTAGGATTGGTATACCCGCTCAGAAGCACGACCATGTTACCCTTCTTGATTCACTAGTGTGAACACTACTTCGGATAATTCTTACGATAACGACCCTGCACATATCATTCATTGTACGACGATCCAGAGATTTATGCATTGCCCTATATACCTCGCATCATAACGCACTAGTTGCCACCGTCCTCTAGGACATGCGTAGCGTGCTATGTTGTGTAACGCCTCTTTCAGAGGCATTCCGCGTGCTGAAGTATTAGGAACGCTTCAATGAGGCACCTTCAAGACCCCAAGTACCAATTGTAGGCACGTGATCTGGCGGCGCGTTCTTGCCTTGCGTTCTTGCGCGCGTTGTTCAGTCTCCAGTTCCCAGTCCTCCCCTCTCTGCTCTACGCTTCATTGCCCATCTCCCGCGCCATCATGAGCTTCTTCGGCCAGAACGCGCAGGGTGCCAATAACCAGAACGCGCAGGGTACCAACAACCAGACCGCTGGGAACTCTGGGACAGGTAGCGGCCTGTTTGGCCAACCCTCGACGGGTGGGACAGGCACGACTGGAAGTGGTCTTTTTGGCGGAGGTTCAGCGTTCGGTGGTACGTGTTGATCTTTACATATCAGCCTATAAGCTCATTTGTGGATATAGCAAGGCCCACTGGTGGAGGGCTCTTCGGTGGCGGTAACACTACACCTGCTGCAGGCAGTGGTCTTTTCGGCCAACCAAGCTCGAGTACTCCTGCTCCCGGCGGTGGATTGTTTGGGTCGTCAACGAACACGAGTGCGCCCGCGCCAGGTGGCGGTCTGTTTGGTGCCCCCAACGCGAACGCGTCTACTGCTACGCCTGCAGCGGGATCGACGAACCGCAGTGGCGGTCTCTTCGGAGGCGGCGGGACGACGGGAGGAGGTCTTTTTGGCTCGAACACTGCCTCCAACACGACGAACGCGGCCTCCACGCCAGGCGCCGCCGGGACAACTGGCGGTTTGTTTGGGTCCAGTACGACCGGTGGCGGAGGTTTGTTCGGCAGTGCGAAGCCCGCCACTCCTGCTGGAGGTACCACTCCCGCACCTGCTGGCGGCAGCTCGTTGTTTAGCAACACCTCTACAAACAACACTAGCGGAGGACTGTTTGGAGGAGCAACTCATACCGCTAACACCTCGAATACCGGCGGCAGCGCCTTATTTGGTGGCGCGGCTTCAGGAGGAGGGCTTTTCGGTGCGAGCGCGAAGCCTGCAGATCAGTCTGCTAATACTTCATCAACGCCTGCTGCTGGAGGCGGACGTACGTCACCTCTGTTCTTTCGTCTGCATTACACAAAGTAATCGTCTGCATTCGCGTACTTCCACAGTATTTGGAGCGGCAAGCACCGCCAATGCCAACACTACCACCCCGGGTACGATATGAATCTCGGCCGCATTACAATGTCCGCTGATTAGAATACCGTCAGCTGCACCGACTGGAGGCCTGTTTGGCCTCCCACCCAAACCCGCAGATCCACAAGGCACTACTGCCGCTCCTGCCGCAAACGCCACTGGAGCCACAGGCGCGACCGGGTCCGCCCCCGCTGCCCCATCAGGAGGATTGTTCAGTGGGGGATTGTTTGGTAACAAGACGACGACTTCAACCCCCGCAGCAGGTACTGCGCCTGCAGCTTCTACATCCAATCTGGGTGGCAACAAGGATGCGACCGCCGGTGCATCTACGACCGCGGGCACTACAGGTACGTTGGCTGAATGGTTGTATCAAGGGGTCGCTACCTACCGTCCTTCTAGGGACTGGGCCCTCTCTCTTCAATCTTGGAGCCACCAAGCCTGAGGAGAGGAAAGATGAAAAGAAGGACGGGGCGCCTGGTAAGACATTCGTTGACGAGAGTGCGACTTCCGTGTACTCAATCCTTACAGCAGCCCCAGCTTCCTCATTCAACCTCTTTGGTGACAAGAAAGCAGACGGTGGTCAGTATTCCGGATACGCATATAATTGCCCATCGCTCAATACATTACATACAGCCTCGACCGCTGGATCAGCTGCGGCGACTGGCGACAAACCCAAAGACGGCGCTGCAGGTATGCCGTCAGTGGATTCAGCTATTCCGAGCCCTAACACATGCGGTAGCGACCGCAGCTGCTCCCGGCGCATCGACAGCTGCAGGAGCCCCCACTATCGCTGTACCACCACCATCGATGTTGCGCGGTAAGACCATCGAGGAGATCGTCAACAGGTGGTCGAGCGAGTTGGAGACGCACGTGCGGGAGTTCAACAAGTTCGCAAGCGAGGTAGCCGTGTGGGATCGTGCCCTCATTGAGAATGGAAACAACGTCAGCATTCTCTCACTTTGTCACGACTCCGGGCTGACACCGTCCGTAGCTTGCGCGGCTGTATGCCACCGTTCTCGCGGCAGAACGCGAGCAAACCGACATTGACCAATCTCTCGATCACATCGAGCAGCAACAAAGGGACCTTGCTTCGACGCTCGACGCGTATGAGAAGTCGACGGAAGAGATCCTGGGTGGTCAAGGCAGCAGTCTCCGCGCGCTCGACACGGGCCCCGCGGACACCGAGCGGGACAAGAAGTGCGTATCGGCCGTCGGGTCTGACCGTTCTTCTCCCGCTAACCGCTTACGCAGCTATATGCTCGCCACGGAGCTCCATGGTCACTTGGACGACCTCTCGGGTTCGCTCATGCAGATGATCGATGCTGTGAACGCGCTGTCGCTCCCCGCGAACGGCACGAACGGCCAGGCACAGGATGGCGGCGAGGACGCCATCGGGCAAATTGCACAGATCTTGAGCAGCCACCTCGAGAGCCTGCAGTGGATCGATGGTGCCGTGCGCGAGCTGGACACCAAGGTGAATGATGTCGAACGCCGTGTGCGTGCGTCTACGGATGGCACCCTCGGATCGAGTACGAAGTCGAGGGGTTACGGCCTCGGGCGATGAACTAGCTGGCTTCTGTGATGTACCAATACTCCCGCATTGTACGCATTCGGATGGTTCTCTGGTGACACTATTGTATACGACGTGTGAATGTCCACAACGCCGGTGAATTGTCCGGTACTCTGAGCTTGATCAAGCGATACTTCTCAAGGTTAACGTTAGACTTTGACGGCGAAACTGGGTTGCTACTGGTGATCCTCGCTTTGCGGCGCTCTGCAATGTCGACACCGCACGGCTGCTATCTACACATATAATATCTATCGCTTCTCGTGTGGTGCCGCGCTATTACTTGGGGTTCGCTACCTCGCCAGAACGACAGCGTGCCCAGAATGTGTATAATTTATGCATTTCGATCGTGTAGCCGTGCAGCGGAGGCCGTCGGTCTGAATGGCCCGTTGTGGACCCTGTCGTTCATGAATCGTCCACGCGTACCGTCTCAAGCGGCACGTCGAACCCCCTAGCAGATAGGACATGACACCTGACTTCCTTAGGCTGCCTATATACCGTGGTCACCCACCCCATCCACTCTAAACCCGCGGGGCCCGGGCGTGCGCGTGCCGAAGCGTTGTCACATTCAGCGCGCCAGAGAGCTATTCGCGCGCATGCGCTCGCCGTAGAACCAGAGGAAGATGGGGAAGGGGATGCCGAGGACGATGGCGAGCCCGGCCAGGAGCGAGTTGCCGCCCCCGAGCCCGAGCGAGTCGTACATCTGGCTGCCGAAGAGCGGGAACGCGAAGCCAAGCATCGAGCGGAAGACCTGTCAAGGNGAAAAGGGAAGAAAGGCCCAGAAACTCATCAGTACCGGGCTTCGCAAGGTGATGAATGAGGCACGTACGGATGCGGCGGCTAGGGCGCTCGCGGCGTATGTGAATGTGTCTACAAGGTACAGTTGGATGGGCAGGCTGGTGTGCAAGTCAATGGAAGTTGCGCATGGAATCGCAGTGTAACGGCTCACAAGGTGGTCATCATGCCGAAACCAAAGATCCCGGTGCCGATGATGGGCATTATCCAGTGGATGTGTGCTTGAGCTGACCAACCGTACCAGCTGTGCACGAAGGCGTCAGACCTCTACGCAGAGACCGAACGGATTCAGAGCCAGTGAAAACACGCACAATACACCGATGGGGACGAAAATGGAGCCAAAGATGAGTGCAGGGATGCGGAACTCAGGCTTTCCCTTCCCGCCGTTCTTCATGACGAGCTGTGCGATCGGACTCGACCGTCAGCAAACGGTGCATCGATGTGATGATGCGGATGATCGACCTACATGGGCGTAGACCTGATCCGCGAAATAGGCACCGAAGAGCGTCGCGGTGAAAAAGCCGACGCCCAGCCCAATGTAGGCAAGACCACCGATGCCGATACTGAACCCATAGATGCCAGTAAAGATGTCTACAGGCCTCGCTGATGAGTGATTTTATGGGCACTCAAAATCTAGACAATGCTCACCCGGGAAGACAGCAAACATGAGGTAGTATATGCCTATGCGTATACCGCTTTAGTGAACTCATATACCCAGGTGTTCGTCGACTTAACATACCATACATCCTGTGCAAAGATGAGGTGAGTAGGAGAACATCAACGCATGGCGAAGTAAGACGACTGACAATGCCATGTATGCGCTGAGCAGGAAGCAAATGATACTTCTAGTCAGTAGAATGAACGGCCGCGTCATATCCACCCATAGTCTGTGTGCCTTGCTTCCATGCTCGGCGAGGAGGTGAGGGTGGGCTTTAGCAGCCTTCTCGGGGTCACCCATCTTCTTGGCGCGGCGCAAACGGATAACAGGGTGATACGTCTCACGCAAGAGAGGAATGCCAATAATGGCGGCTATACCGCACAGGCCGGCGACGACGACGAAGATGTATTTGAATCCGATGTTTTCTGCAATGAAGCCTCCCGCTACCGGGCCAATGACAGGACCCAGGAGGGGCCCTAGAGAGTAAAGCGCCATGGCCGAAGCTCTCTCTTTTTCTGAGAATAGATCACTGATGGTGCCGCCACCGCATGCAATGGGGGCGCTCCCGACGAAACCAGCTGTTAGGCTCTGATCAGATCGTGGGTAGAGCGCGAGAGCTTCCGGGGACGTACATAGCACGCGGAAAACAATCAAGTCAGCGGCTGTTGGCGAGTAAGCACAACCGAAGCTGAAACCCAAGAAGAAGAGATTCCCAAGATGAAGCACCTGCGCCGTACATGAGCCACGATTAATTACGAACCCATCTGGGAAGTCATCTAAGTGCGTGACTCACCCATGTACGCCCATAGACTTCCGACAATGGTGCTAGGAAGAGAGGACCGATGGCAAATGTGAAGAGGAAGACGCTGAGCGTAGCAGCTATTTCCGTCTGGCTTGTAATATCGTAGTGCGAGGCAATATCCGGAAGCGCTGGGGCCATCATAGACGATCCAAGAGGCGTAACGAATGTATACAATGACACCTGCAGACAACCACGCGCTTGGAATGAGTTCGTCACCCTCAGGCAGTACAGCCGACGTACGATGGAGACCATGGTCCACTTCTTGCCCAGGGACCAGTTCCTAGGGTTGATAGGATCGTGCGCCCAGTCCTCTTCGGCATTCTCTAGTGCTTCTTCCTATGATGAATCCGCGGGTGAGGACCCACTGTCGCCCACGATGAGGACATTCTGCGTACCTTCTTGTCTTCCGGAAAGGCAGACTCGCCTTCTCCGCCGTGGAGGACCACAGAATCCTTCGCGCGAGTAGCGTGGTCATCGGTGATGTCCGCGGTAGCGGGAACGTGGGTGCCTGACGAGATGGTCGAGCTCCTGGAGACCTCGGCGCCTTGGGCGGGGACCTGCGCGTTGTCGAGCTGGGTGTYCGACATTGCTGGYGGTGGCACGGGCTGCACCAGGAGCGGAGGCAGGGAGGGTCAGCGAGAAGAGGAACGGGGGCAGTACGTCGGAGACCACGAGGGACTATATATGAGTCGATGCTGACTGTCATAAGCGATTTGTAGACGAGGTTCCCGGGCTCCTTGCCCAAGATCTGCCTTCTCGGTTGTCAACATTTCTTAGTACAGTACCATCTTACATTGGCGCCTAGAGTTCTTATGGTGTTTCCTCTATGTGGGGCCCTTTACGTACGTCCTGCGCGGATCGACATTGTAATTCAACGGCGCCTCGTCTGACAGGGTCTTGCGCAAGTCGGTCTCCGCAGTGCTCGCTCTCCTGGGTCGCTTCAGCAGCTTTCAGCAGTCGTCCCACCTCGAGGCGCGACTGCTTCTCGCGTCAGCAAGTCCAGTCAAAGTCATCAGGTTCATCCGCTCCCCTCGTGGGACTTTCCCCGCATTGATGTGATCACTGGAGCCCGAGGAGCTCGGAGGTTTTAAGGGGTTAGCGCTTTACAGTGTTTAGTATTTACACTGTACCAGAACCCGCACGAAAGCCTTCGAAAACACACGTTATAACGGCGTTAAGTAACATCTACATGTGCGCCTCCAGCATCTCAGCATGCTTGGGAAACGAACAGCATTAAGTTGGTAACAGCGAAGCAATAGAAGATAGCAAGTATACACGGATTCATCATACAACACTGTACCTGCCCGAAGTAGCCGTCGGGTTGCGCATCTCGGCCTGCAGAGCCGCAGCAGACGCCTCCACCAGTAGACGTTTGATTTCCCGAACGGCTTGTTCCACCTGAAGTTACGTGCATGAGCATCGCACTCGATACGTACAACGGCTGGACTGTACTCACCCGCCACTCTTCGTTTGATTCAATGAGCAGATGCAATTTGGGAGGTCCTTCCGGTGGCGGCTCTTTTCCTGGCTCGTAGTAGATACCTGTGTCCAATAGTCAGCCAGAAGTTGCGAGCCGCACGTACAAGATGATCGTGCTTACCCTTGTTGGTCACCGACGCGCCAGTCATATCGATGAGCTGCACCATCGTCTCCTTGTTCGTAACCCGCCACCGCGCTTTCTGCGGGTAGTCGTTGATAGGTATGATCGCATGGAACTCCGTAGCATCGATCGCGGTGCGCTTCGTTGTGACCTCCTCGTGCTGCAGCTGCGACTGCGCGACGAGCTTGTGCGCCCGGAGTTGCGCGTTGAGCTTCGCAACGACGCTGAGCGCCTGTTTGTGCGCGGGGGTATCCTTCCCAGCACGATCTGCCGCCTCCTGTGCGGCGCGCAACGAGTTCTGCAGCTTCTCCTCCTCCTTCTGCTGCGC
>JAPEVG010000462.1:0-25370 GCA_029747595.1 Trametes cubensis
GAGAGGTAGCTTGCGCCGGTCGTGCGCATTGTGCGCAGCGCACCCCGCTCTACCCCGGACTTCTGTGGCTTGTTCGCCTCCCTTGAAAGCCGTGAACCAATGCTGCAGTGTGAGCCGTGAGCCGCGAACCTCACCGACGACGACTTCCCGACTTCGTCGTCCTTCGCGATGGCTTTACCCCGCATGGAGCCGCCGGCAGACGTCTCTTTAGCAGCGTTCTCGTCGCCCGCCGAGCGCATCGACGTCGTTCTGCCACACGCTCATGCTCCTGTTCTCTGACTCTGCGCGCATCGAAGTCGTCAACGGCCGCCGCGGAGCTTCGCCAGCACTTCCTCAGTGCAGGACGCTTCTAGTGACCGTGATCATGCACGCACTGCTCACAGGACCTGGTCATGTCGCCGGAGCATCACGTCAAACGGAACGATAACTCTACATGAAGCCAACCTAGCGCCGGCGAAGCTCGAAGCTTGAGTAAGTGCTGAGTATTTAGTGGGTGCAATGATCAATCGGTGCTGCTCGAAGGCACCATGTATAGCAGGTGTGGCCAATTGGCCGATCGCGGTGGCCATCATCGTGCGCGTACGCATTATCGCATACGACATCATATCCGTCCATCATAAGCTACTAGTGTATACTTACGGTAAGTTACAGCCAGCTCGCTACACCCGAGGCCTGGATGTCAGAGAGTTGAGCACATGGCCATCTCGGCGTCATGCACTGCACTGATATACGCCCAGCCGTCAAGGCACCCGACGAATCACATCGCACGAGGGACCACGGCCAACGACGACATCTCGGGTAATCTGTACGGGTGCGTGCGTGTGGGAGCCGGCGCAGGGCGACGTTGCTAAGCCCGAGCAGCCTTCACGGACTTTGCGCTGATGGCGAGCAATCCATGCGCGCACGACCGTCCTCACGGTCCACGGACGCCAGCGATTGGCCGGCTCCATGGTGAAAGCGAACGCGCGAACGGGCGCGCGCCCCTTCCGCCTGGGTTCCTGTCGTCCTTNCCAGTGAGCTTTACGGCCAAATCGCCAAGGGAAATCGCTCACGTTACGGCTACCCGTCACTCGCGCGCGCGCACGCCGCCGCCGCCTTTTTACGGCGCGCGGCATACGCCGAGGCGTAGGCTCCGAGGGCCTGCGAGATTGCGACACGAGATGCTGAGACGCGAGGCAAAACGGCCACAAGCCAGCTTTTCCAAGCTTAAGTTGCGCAGCGCTAGCGCAAACGCTAGCAGAGCCTAGCTCGCTGGTCAGGCCTGAAGATGGCTGACCGATCGCACGCCAAATGGCCGTCGCCCGTTCGGTGGTCCTCAGGCTGGGAGCCAGGGGCACGTATACGTATGGCATCCGCACTTGCGTATGAGCTCACGCCTCGCGCGCTCGAGCTCGCGGGTACAGAGTCCTTCTAGTGCGAGCGAACGCGTGCGCAAGGATCTCCTGCACTCGACGGGCCCGGTGACTTCCCGCTGCCCTAGAGTCCTGGAAGGCGCTCTCCCACCCCCCTCGGCCGCACCGCGTCCCATCTGGATCCAGCTGCAGGTGCCCAGGACGTCTGTCGCCGTCACCCATGCACACAGGACCCTGCGCGGTTGCGGTGATGAATGCATGACCCGCGGACGCGCCTGGCAGTGATGGCATGTCACCGGCCGTCTGTCATATGAAGAGACATGTCCGACCACAGTGCCCGTGGACCGTAAACGCGTAAACCTCCGCGGCGCATGAGATATGATGCTCCCCGTGCGCCCCGATAACCCCAGGAACCGCGACCACAGAACGGCGGCAATGACGACACGCGGGCGACGTGTAAACGGGCCAGAAGTAGATTTGTATACACGCTTGTATTGGACTTCTCATGCACAACTGTCACTGTCAGAACGACGAAGGCATCTATCTACGCTGCATGCGCCCGGCGAACTGCTCCACCGGCTATCCTGTTCAACCTTGTTTTTCTGGCCACGACGACAACGAGGACGGACGATAACGCGAAACGCGCGCGATGGGGCTTGAGAGGGACGGGCGTTGAACGGCTGAGGGGTGGGATCATGGAGGATGATGATACGACCTATGCACGCACGCGCTCGAGCCTCCCCACCCGCAGGAGCAGTTGTGTTTATCAATCACTCGACCGCCTGGACGCCGTCATAGGCCGGTAACCTGCGGCATGCCTCCGCCCAGTCGATAGTGCCGTTGACGAGCTCCGTGACGATAGCAATAACCTCGTCAATGTCGCCGATGAGCTGCCCAGTCGTGTCACGCTCCCTGTATAGTGCGCAAAAAANCAAACGGAGGCCAATCAGCAATCGTCCAATGAGAGCGCGGGAACCGAGTGCAATGGCCGCGGTGCGCCAGCCAATGCGGACGCAATACGAGAAAGAACGCAAGCCGCGCCGCGGAGCGATCGCAACGTTCTGGACTGTCGCGCTACTCACCGGAGTGTCATGGTACGCTTCTGAGTGGCTGCGAGGGCGAAAGTGGATGAAATGGTCAGATCTGGGGGTACAAAGGTTTGATGGCGCGAAGCGGAGGCATGGACGTACAAGCAAAGTCGATCGTGAGGCCGAAGGGTGTGCCCAGCTCGTCGTTACGCGCGTAACGCTTGCCAATGGTCGCATTCGAGTCGTCCACGCGCGAAAAGATCCCGGCCTTGCGCAGTTTCGCCGCTAAGAACAGATAGGAACGCAGGCACGTCAGAGCCAGTTCATCCAACAAAAGCGTGGCCGGGCAGGTGACCACCGCCCGTGCGTGAAACACCAAAACGGCAACAGCGACGACACTCACAGACCTCCCGCACGAGCGGGTCAAACTCTGGCTTTGCGCTTAGGGGCACAATCAGAACCTTCGTCGGAGCGACGACAGCAGGCAGCGACAGGACCTAGACACGGCCAACGGATGCCAATAATGAAAACGGAGGACAGAAGGCGCGCGGTCGACGGAATCAGTTCATCGGGGGCCATGAGCTCATCGGACGGAATGGACTCACCCCGCGCTCGACGTCCTGCTCTCGGCTCCAGAAGCTGTGCTCCAGGAGCGCATAGAGGATGCGGCCGAGACCAAACGACGGCTCAATGACGTTCGGTGTAAACTCGCGGACTGAATGGATGGGCGGTCAGATGACGGTGCGTCTCGCGGAATGCGTGCGTGCGCGGCTCACTAGATTGTTTGAAGGTCTTCCGTTCGATGGTCAGAAGGTCAGGCGTGAGCTTGAATTCCCTGCCGTCGGACGAAGTAATGGTAGTCGACCTGCGAAATGGACGGGTCGTGTGAGTCCGGCGTGCACCATACCACCGCGCAACGCCGCGAAGCAGTTCCTTACCCCTGCGCGAGCTCACCCTGGAGCTTAGTCAACATCGCCTCGTCCATGCCCTCGACGATGTTCTGAATGAGAGCCGCATCCTTTCTGAACGTCTTGCCAAACGTCTTCTTGTCGAACTCTGCGACGAGCTTCTCAGTGATGATCGGTTCCTTGAGGGCCTGGCGGACAACGAGGGGGTGCCCGGTCTTCGCGGAATGCACGGAAAGGTCGTACGCCGCACGGTCAGCGCAGCCCACGCATTCAGTCCAACCGTACGAGTTCTGGATCTCGGCGTCCCAGCAGTCCGTCGCGTAGTGTGCCATCTCGTTCGCCATGTGTTGACGGAAGCGCAGGCGCGTGGGATTTATGCCGATCTTTACAAGGAAGAGGTGGATGCGCGCGAGGAAGTAGCCCAGCGTCTCGTTCGCCACGATGCCCTTGTCCACCGCATCCCCGATCTTCATGCGCGTTACCTTCGTGCTGCCCGATGCCTGGGTGTCGCGATCGAGCAGGTCGAGCTCAACATCGCGCACCTCCGAGAAACGCTCGTGGCGCTTGTCTTCGGGGTCGACGTAGTGTTCAATTTCGGCCATGGTGAATTCGCGGACACGGAGCAGGCCCGCACGAGGGGAGATTTCGTTACGGAAGGAGCGCCCAATTTGCGCGGATGCAAACGGAATGCGGTCGTTGTTGAACTCAAGCAAGCGGGAGAAGTTGAGGAAGTGGCCCTGTGCCGTCTCTGGACGCAGGAAACCAGGGTGCTGCCCGGTGGGACCGATGCTGCTGGCGAACATGAGGTTGAACTGCTGCGGCTCGGAAACCTCGTTGTCCGTGTCAGGGTTTCTAATGTTGTGCTTCCTGCACAGCTCGCCGAGCTCAGGGCCGGAGTAGTTGTCGAGCTGATTCGTTGCAGGACGCGGATCACGGATGAGAAGCCATCGGAAGTGGGTGGGCGTAGGCCTCGACTCACCTTGGCGAGAATAGTCTCGTATTCAGTTACAACCTCATCGGAGAGCTTGACCGCGGTGGGCTTTGCCTTATCCTTCTTCTTCTTTTTCTTGTCGTCCTCCTTCGGAGGTGCGGTCGCAAGCCCGCGTGCTTCCTTGTCGCCGTCCAAGCGCGCTTCCAATACATTCTTAACTAGGTGGTCGGCCCGCAAGACTTCCCCGGTCTTCAGATCCTTGACCATCCAATCTGCGAAGCGCGCTACATGGCCCGAAGTCTCAAACACTGGCGCGGGGGTCATGATTGTTGTGTCGACCTCCAGCATGTGCTCCTCGACAATGAAGTGTTTACGCCATTCGGCGATGATGTTGCTCTGGAGGGAAGAGCCCGGCGGGCCGTAATCGTAGAGACCAGCGACACCTGTGACAGAGAGGCTATTGAGTATCAAACCACCCTTCTCCGAACACCAATGACCGCAGGTGAGAAAGTACCGATCAATCACCACCACCATATGAATGGACGCGACGGTGTCCACCCCAAGCGTTTAACTTCGCTCAACCGGAGGGCGGAACCGTGAACCTTCGCGCACACATCTACTCAAGACCACCTCATGGGAATGACGGAAGTCAGGAGTACATGGTACGACCACACTTCTGCGATGACAGATATACTCTCTTACGTAGCCATCCTACGGACCGGTTTGGATTCTGTTGTGCCTTCCAAAGAGACTCGGACATGCCGTCCTTGCCCAACGCGGAAGCGAAATGCCGATGACCCGTCAAAGTTCACTATCAAGTTGAGCCAGAGCCCTCTTACAGGGCAGAAGATGCGTGTGACGGCGTTTCTCCCATCCAGAAGCCATCTCGACAGGAGATGATACATGATGCAACTTGATACGTCGCTCGAGCGATGGATAGAAACGCCACCAGCACTGAAGTGAATCACGGGAAACGAGGTACATGCCATGCTCTCTGTCATAGTGCCTTCCCATTGACGCGTAAAGTTATGGGGCATGGCTCGAGTTTTATACGGAAGCACAGGGAATCTTGACGATAGAAAGCAGTGACCAGTCCTGGAAACCGAGACGAGCGGATGCGACAGTGCAACTGCAATACGCGGAGTCCGGCCTCGTTCCCAAAGACATCATGCCCTCCCGCTCGCCATCGCACCCGTGCTCCAGGCAAGCATAGCCTTGTAGAACAGAGATAGACCTTGATTCATGGTGATCGTAGTACTCACCGCCATAGATCTCGAACGCCGGAGCGTAGAAGAACCTCCGATTGAGGAGCGCCTCGAAGCGGGTCTTGTCAAAGGGGTGAGCGGTCTTGTTGACCTGGATGTTGGCCATATCTACAGCTGCAGGCCTTGTGTGTTTCCAGCGGGCGAAAGTGCGCAGCAGAGGAGTAAAAGTACAAGAGCGAGCAAGACGGGCAGCACAAAACCTCATCCACAGCCAAAAGCAGCCCCAGAGCCCAGTGACTCAAGCAGAGCTGATCAGGATAAACGCGACGCGTGACTCGATTTTACACAGTCACGCTCTTTAAGTGTGACTCTCGCGTCCTGCGCTTGGCGCCGATAGCGATGAGTGCCTGCGCGATCATTGGATCAATACCACGCAGCGCTGGCATCTACAAGCATGACGGTAAGAACTGTTATAAGAACCCAACCTTCACTGATACTCCCATCTTACTGGCCCGTTTCAATGTTTTGACGAGGCAAAATGGTTGGAAATAACAAAGGTAAGAATATCACACAGATCATCGACTGCATCGCCGTGGACACCGGTTGGGCTCCAAGCGAGAATTCGGGGACCCGCGTCTAGACCTCCTGGCCGCACAAGCCAAGGCGGACGACATTCACCGGGCACTCTCCCATCTTTCTCTCTGACCGCTTTCTTCTCTTTGCTTTTTTCTCGTTCTAGGGGCAGCCGCGATGGAGACCTCGTTCATGTACTCTGTCGACCCTTTCTCTCCGGGCCGCAGTGGCAACGGACTCTCCCGCTTCGTCAGTGCGGTCCTGGCGACTGCAGTCATTCGTTGCTGGCCGCTCTTGCTCTTCTTCTCTGCCTGGGCTACCGCGGTTTCGCTCATCAGCCATAACGTCTACAACCTTGCCATCCAGCCGACGCTGCTGACTGTGTAAGTCTCACTGTCCTCGGTTTGTGTCCCGAACCCACGTCGCACGACAAACCCCTTCGGTTCCGATTCGATCTCGATCATTACGCAGTCAGATGCTTAGGTTGCCGCTTTACGGGCTCGTGTGCTAAAGGATACCCTCTGCAGTATCGGTACCGTGCTCGGTTTCGTCATATCCTACCGGACGACAGCAAGTTTCGAACGTTACAATGAGGGTCGGCGTCTTTGGTCGCAAATCATCCTTGGGAGTCGGACACTAGCCCGAACTATCTGGTTTCACGTACCCGGTATGTCCGTTGTTATGAAATGCATTGCCTTGGCCGCGCGGAAGCGATTGACACACTATGCAGAAACGATGCCTTCGGCGAAGGACGACCCTTCTACGCTGGAGCAGCGCAAAGCCAGAGTGCTCATCGAGAAGAAGACAGTTATCAACCTCATTGAGGCATTTGCCGTCGCTGTGAAGCACTACCTGCGTGGTGAAGAGGGCGTGTACTACGTCGATTTGTACCATCTCGTCAAGTTTCTGCCGTCCTATGCGCTTCCCGCTGGCCTGCCATCCGTAGTGGACGTCACATCTATGGATGGCCTGTCTACGCGCTCACCCCTGCGTGCACGGGGCGATAGTACCGCAGCAGACCTCACTTCCTTGCGCGAGGAGGTCACCTCGCTCGATATGCCCGCGTCCCCAATTGCTCCTACGTCGCCCAGCCAGCTCCCCTTCCCTGCCACCGCTACGAGTCCGAGGAAAGTAAGCCACGTCAAGGTGGACATACCCCCACGGGTGTCGATGAATGGACGCGGCCGGCCCCACGATAAGGAGAAACAAGCAGACAAGGGCTCAACCTATTCCGGCATCTCGGGCACGCAGGAGGATAACTTCTTGCTCCCTGCGCGCATGCCCCCGAAATACCACTTGTTCGATCTCTTTCCCTTCTCGCTTTTGGTACACGCCTTGACTAAGAGAGGCAAGGACGTCAAGGTCAGGAAATCTCTCACAGTCCTCATGTAAAACTCAACGTGCTGAGAGCTATGCATGATAGGGAAGGAAGGCCGCCCGAATTCGTGCTAAGCTTCGGAGCAAGACTGTGACTCACAACCTTCCGCTCGAGATCTCTCTGTACCTCGTGAGTGCAGTCCGAATACCATATCAACTCGTTCTTCGCCGTTGCTGACGCATCTTAGAGTTCGTATATTGCAGCTCTCCAGGATCGTGGTGCGGTACCGCCCCCGACAGCTAGTAAGTTTCAAAAGACTCCTGATGAGAAGACGATCCTGACATAGCGTGCAGCCAACTTGTTGAACGCCTTGAATCAGCTGGTCGACGCGCTGACCGGCCTTGAGCGCATCCTGACTACGCCCATCCCCTTCTCGTAAGTTCTTCGGCAATAGCACTGAACCCGTCAACGACCAGCGGCTCACCGTGTCCGATTCAGGTATCGCGTCCAGCTATGGAGCGTCACCGTCCTTTACTGCTTGCTTCTGGTACTGCTGCCACAACCCTATCGACGGAGAGTTATGATTCTGACAACTCGGTCCAGCCCTTCCAGATCTGGTCAGCGATGAAATGGCTCACCATCCCCGCAACTTGTCTCTTAGTACGTCATGCCGCCGCTTCTATCCCATTCTCCCAGAAGACCGACGGACTGACCGCCATGCGTTTGCTGCTGATAGAGTTTCATATTCTTCGGGTTCCTGGTCGCCGGCGAGGAGATTGAGAGTAAGCGTCCCCACACCGCAGATCTCGCGTTTCATTTGATCGAGTGCTCATTCGCTGTCCGTCTTGCGCTCGCGTCCTGTTTGTCCCTGCAGATCCATTTGGTACGTGTCCTCTCTTACGTCCGAATCAGCCAACGCTCGGGTACTGACGATGACATCGACGCAATCTAGGATACGACAAGAACGATCTGGTACGCTTCCGTCGGCTGCATGGCCAACCATGTGGATCTATCCCCGAGGCCTCATTGCTGACCTTCGCACTCCCTTCACACAGAACTTGGACCACTTCACGCACAACATCATCCGTGAGTTACTGCCGCTCTACCTTGGAAGTCTTGCAGTGCTGACGCTTGTCCGGCTGCAGGTAACGAGCTGCGGGCGATCACTGCGCTGCCCGCGCCGCACGTCGAGAGCTGGGCGTTCTCGCAGTTCAACGACCAGATCTTCAGCACCGAGGAGCGCGCAGCGCCCGATGAGTGGATGCAGCGTGGTCTTGGGCGTATTCAGACCGCGCTCGCGACTATCTGAGCTCGCGTGCCCGTCGGTTCCCTCGATCGTGGACCTCGGTACGCTTCTATGAGGTGTGCAAGCCTCGCTTACTGTAGAAGTCACGATGACTTGCTAGGCTAGATCGACCAAAACATACACGCGCCGGATATACATTACGCTCTGGCACGGAACAGACGAAGGGTATGGGTGGCGGATGGCGTATTCTGCAGGCTCTCCCTCCCTTGGACACTGGTTTTCTTCTACGATATGTCTGCAGCACTTTGCCCATTTTACACCGTCTTGGATAGATCTAACGTATAGACTCGCATATAGGGATCCGGACTTCCTCTCCTTCATGGCACATATTTAGATGATCTGCAAGCTTCACACCCGCATTCATTCGTATCTATACTGGCATCCCCTGCATGCGTCTCGTCGTAATCAGCATATCGTGTCTGTCGACACATCGTCAAACCTGTGCGCCTCCTGCCTGCTGTCGGTTAGTCGGCTTAACTTGATATCGATTCGTGGTGCTCTTTCGCTCCGTCGCCACATCGTCTTGTCGCCTTGCAGGCTTGGAATGTGTTGAGGTCCATGAACGCGGGTTCGCGGAGTGGCGCGACGCGGCCATGTGATCGCGATTGAACCTCGGTAATGAAGTAGGCGCCCATTATGCTCCGCCAACGCTCCCCGTACTTTGTTCAACAACCCAGTCTAAACCGCTCTTTCTTCTCGCCTCCATCGCTCGTTCACTTGCATCCGCACTGGGAATGTATGCCACAGCGGAAATCCGCAATTGGGCCTGTCTTTTGGATCATCGAGCCTGGCAGCTGTTGTGGTTGGCTGTGGCTAAGAGATGCCGCAGCGTCGTCTCAGTATTTTCGCGGCTTTGTGCCGCAGCAGGTGAGTCCGAGTCATGCAGACAGTGCTTGACGTTGTCTGGATCCGATACCATAGGGTTTTATATCGTATTTGTCCGATCTTTGAGCATGTGCACGGTAAGTAGTTCGAGAGGAAGGTAGTTGCTCCATATGAACCACACCATTACAGCTGACAACAGTGTATTTGGGACATGCTGACCGTATCGAGCCTCCTCGGATTTCTGCAGGGAGGAGCTGACCCTATCCGACACTCCGAATTTTGTGGTCGTACTACCTGGCTCCGTGCTTTGAATCTGGCTTTTGTCATCCATCTTGGAGTTCCTATGCGGCTATTGTACCACGATCCGGAACTTGGTATTGTGTCATTATTGAGCGAATAATCTGGGGTATCGGGCTACGGTGTCATAGGTGGGTGGATTATTCGGATGATCGCACAGGTTGATTCCGCGCTTGCGCTTTGTCGACAGCTGGGTGGCTCTTCCGAGCTCCCTCTAGGCTGGTAGCAGCGGTCGATGGTTGTGGCCACGGCCCTGAATCTGGCTACGTATACCTGACACAGCAGTTGCGCAGGTTTTGTCGGGATATCGGACGAGTCAGGATCCACAGAGGCTGTGGAACCCAAGTTTCCAAATGCGCAAATGCTGGCTACACGTGCTATGGCGTCGAGTAGAGGCTTGGTAAGCGCCGGAAGCTATGCTGTTGACTCGGCGGATTTGGACGGCTTCTTAATCTTGCGCACGACCGCCACGCTCCCTTCAATCCTTTTCCTTTCTGCCCGCCATACCACGCTCTGTATTTATGACACAATCTGTAACAGAATCCTCAATCTCGCCCTCCCCGTTCAGCCCCTTCTCGACATACTCGGTCGCCAGCGGGGTCACCTCTGATGGTGAGATCGCACACGTTCCTCGTCGTTCTCTCCCCAGCTTTAACCGCAAGCCCGCCCCAGACGCACCGGACTTGGGCGCATTCACCACCGTCTTCCGTGCTCTGAACACCTTTAATCCCCGCGTGCAGCCCAACGGCGCGAACGTGCGCAGTGCTACACCCACATCCTCCTTCGCTCTCTCTCAGTCCGACGACTCCGATCCCGTCCAAGGCCCATCCGGATGGGCCACTAGACGACCAACAGCCTATCTCACAGCATCCCTCCCTGGTAGTCCTGCTCGCGGACGCTCCGTTCAACAGAGCGAATCTGATGCAACCGCATCCGACTACGACGATGGTACCGAACTCGAGGTTCCCATAGAGGACGAGAACACGATGGATCGTCCGTCCCTGGGATACCTGGACTCTGCCCTGACCTTCCTTGCTGCCGAACGAGAGAAGCTTGCCGCTAGGAGAGAGCTGCGCGGGAACAGTTCAACAACGTCGGACAGTGCCTCACCTTATGTTATCCCCTCTTCATCTCGTCGCAAGCGGCGACGCAAACGCAACCGCTCAACGCAAGATACCCGGCGAACTGCCTTGGAGGACGGCTTGGAGACGGAAGCAACCGCTGGCGGGGCTGATGCTGTCGACGAGGCGAGCGCTGATAACGAAGATGGTGATACCTCCTCGTCCTCTGTTGATGTCTCTTCCTCTTCTGCCAACTGCAAGACCACACCTGCTACGCCTGCCATACTCCGCAAGGAGAAGCACAAGCAGCGCGCGGACGCTGATCAGAACCCTCGATTGCACCACAGTAAATCTACGCCCACGCTCAAGCCCAATCCTACTCTTCATGTCATGACCAAATCCTTTGATGCCCGGACGATCCAACTGCGCACCCTAGCCCACAAACTCAGACTATTGTTCCCTTCGGAGGCGAACGCCCTGTCCGCTATTCTATCACGAGACTTCACTTCCTCTCTAACTTATGCCGATCCCCGTGGACCTGTACCTCAATCTCAAGACACCCTCATCCATGTATTCATCGATCAGTGCGTTCTATCTTCATTTCATTTCCCTCCACTGCACCCGCTCATGTTAGTTTTGCTCTAGCTCTAATATTCTCATCGGATTCATTACCTACGTGCGAAAGCACCTACAGCATGTCGTGCGCAAGTTCAAGCAGACGCACCTATCACACGCGGCACTCGCGCTAGTGCTGGAGCGTGGTCGCCCTGTCACACGTCGTGTGCTCGTCACATCTTCCCCTCTCTATCAATCCATGCACTCCGCCGAGGAGCTTGGATACGAAGTGCGCATTTATGCCCGCGTCCCGGACACCGGCGACGGCGCAGACCGTCAGCGACATTCCCGAACTGAGAGCGCCAGCGGGAAGCCTATTGAGGCTGGACCATCCCGGGCCCGCAGCCGCGCGCGAACGTATACCCGTGGACATGCCCAGAAGGCCTCCATCGGCGGCGGTGGGACCACAAGCAACTCAACATCGACGGACTCGGACAGCGCCGGCGCAAACCGGGTACGGTACCGGGAGCAAGGCGTCGACGAGCTGCTGCAGCTCAAACTGCACCAGGCGATCGCAGCCGTCGACACCGTGCCGCCAGGCGGGACGATCGTGCTCGCGACGGGGGACGGGAACGTCGGCCAGTTCAACGAGGACGGCTTCCTCGGGTGCGTGCGCACCGCGCTCAAGAAGGGCTGGCGTGTGGAGCTGTATGCGTGGGAGGGCGGGCTGAGCCGCGCGTGGATACGCGAGTTCGGCGAGGAGAAGGGCTTCAAGATCTGCATGCTCGACGATTACGCGGCGGACCTGCTGGAGATCCCGGACAGCGTTCCTGCGGGGCACTGAGCACCGGCGTTATGCTTTGAGCCGGACGTGCGCCATCTGCTTTGGAGGGGGAAGCGAGGGAGATCGTAGTGAGTGGACTTTGAGAGACCATGCAGGGCTGGCTGGTTGGCGGGGACGGTGGATGCGTTGTTGTACGATTATTGGCGGTGTTGATCATGTAAGACGTGTTGGTATTCCTTGGCCTTGTCGTTGTATGTGAACCCAATTGTGTAGTGTAATCAAATATGAGCATTGATAACTTTTGAAGTTCGAACCGCTAAGGGTATTGGGACCTTCGACGTTGCCTTGTTTTGAAAGCGGTGGGCTGAGTTGTCCGTCAGATGTATCGGTCATAGTGTCATACAACAACGTCCATCGCTTGATTTACAGCACGACGAACGCGTACACAGTTACACAAAGCAGTTCGCAAACACACGTTACACATATACCTCATACAACCTAACCCACACAACAATTCCCCCTCGCCCGCAGATTTCCCATCCCTCCACTCGCATCGTCGTTGCAAGGCTACATCGTGAGATATCTCGTTGTGAAGTTTGAGCATTTGAAATGAATGACTGAATGGCGATCCATACAGAACGGTCATGAACATTGTGCCAGGGGGTACGTGCACGGCAGGCATACTAGCATGGCCTGTGCGTGTAGGACAGGCCACGCCGCAGCACGCGTACGCTCCCCACGACCGATGCTCCTGATTCCTGAAGAGGCCTGAAAAAGGTTGGTTTTGTGAAGTTATAGTTCCGTAAGCGCAGAGACCATACAAGGCATCGGCAGCGACCGGTCGCCAGAGAAAGTGTTCGAGTCAGAGAGCGCAGAACAGTTGCATGTCGGAGGAAATAAAAGAGAACAATAGGAAGACAACGTCGTCGTGGGCCCAGTAGCCGAGACGACGACGGCCGCCCGTGCAGATGACCTCCGTGGTCGAGTCGAGGGTCCTGTTGAGTCGTAAATCGTGAAAAAACCTTCCGCTCCCCGCGCATGTTCGAACAGACAACAGGGCGCCTTCGAACGGCGGTGGTGAAACGCGCCCAGCACGCCAGTCCCGCGCAGACCAAGACCCCAGCCGATGTCTTCGAGTGCGCACATCGTGATCGTTACCGCAGCACATCTTCCACGTTCGCTTCCGCCCTAGCCCGTCGGCGTCGTGTGTGCGTGCATCCAACAATTTCATCGTCGCGCACCGCATCTATTAGCACTACAGATCGCCCCACCACGACACACGACGCGAGACGGGTTTCCTACAGCTCCATGGGCATGGCCGAACCGTGTGCAGACGACGAGGACATAGGCGGGGCCGGTCCGTCCGCAAGCCCGTCGCCAGCAACCTGCCCAAGCTTCATGAATGCATCGTACAGCGCCGGTACGACGAACGGCTGGCGGCATTCGCGATTGACGTCCTCCAGCTCCGAACGGCGCAGGCGTTCGGCGCGCAATGTTGCTTCAGCAAGCTTGCGCGCGTCCTGCTCCTGTGTGAGCTGCTTGCGCAAAGCTGTGTGCGGTTGGTCATTTGTCAAGGCGGTGGCGTAGGCAGGTAGGGCATGCATGGCAGTTGACATGCAGGCATAGGATGCATGGCGAATGCAGGTGGAAACAGAGATATGCAACGAAGCGGGGGTCACGACTGGCACTCAAAATCACGCGAACAGACGGCACGCACCGAGAATCTCAGCCTCAAGTTCCCGCATCTTCAGCAAATCTGGCCCACCGCCCGAGTTTCCACCAGTCATACTCGGCGGCGTCGCGTCCTCAGGGCCAAGTGGAATCTGCTGACCAGCAGCCCGCAGTTCCGCGGCAGTGCTGCGCCCACGCGCCTGCAGAGCAGTGATTTCACGGCGGATGTCCCATAGCTCCCGCAAAGTCGGCACGCGTGGCGTAGTCGAAGAGCTAGTGCTGGAGCCATGGGTGGCCGCAGTACTCGCAGCTTGAGCATGCGATGATGAGGCCAACGAAGACGTCCCAGCCGCAGCATTGATGCCAGACGGGTAAGGAAGCGGCATAGCAGCAGCGCTACTTGCTGGGTGGTACTGATCCTGCGGAGGAGGCTGCCTGTTCTGCACCAATGCCTGTACACTGGCGCTCTTCACACCCGCTTTCTCTAGCAGCGCCTGCAGATTGGGAATCTGCGGCTGCGGTGACGGGTTTGACAATGGCTGACGCAGAAGCATGCTCAGCTCCGTAGCAGAGGCAGGCTCCGTCTTGACGGGAGGGGCCTGAGCATGGGGTTATGAGTACTGCAGGACGCTTTGAACATTAGAGCAACGCACAGGAGAGATAGACGTAGGCGACGTCTTCTGCAAGAGAGATTGGAACGCAGAAGACTGGCTGAGCTGCAGCAGTGTTTGCTGCGTAGTATCAATCATGCTAGAAGATCCGTCGCTACCACCCGCGACAGGCGAGCGGTGTGCGTGGAGCAAGTTGGGATCCTTGTAGTCCATGTCGTAGGTCGATGGGCCAGGAGGATCGATGACCATTCTATGTCCAAGTGGCGAGACGGCGTGGCGAGCCTGAGAGATAGTTGTGGGATATTTGGGCGCCTTCCCGTATTGTTGTTGCGGTTTGTAAGCGGGATTCTGATACGGTGGCGGAGCCTGATATTCGGGCTGTTTATTGTATGTCTTCGGCTTGTACGGCTTCTGGGACAGGTTGGTCGAGTGCATCACACCACTGGAATACAAGGGTCAGAGGGAGGGCCGAACAACTGACCTTAGGAGACGGGTAGGCCAACGTACTCTTCGTTCAGCGAGATGTAACGACTTGAGGCAATATTAGACGTGCTGCAGCAAACTTGCGTGGATGGGTGCTCACATAGACCTGTCAATGAGGGTCGATGCCTCTGCCTTGGCTCTGATGAACGCATTCTGGATGGTGCGATGCAAGTCCTGAAGGATACAGTACGTAGTCAATATCGGTGAAAAGTGGCCACGAAAGAGGGACGTACGCTCTCTCGTTCAGCATAGTATACACAGAGCATGAAGCCCGATTTCTCAATGGGCTTCTGCTCATGAGGAACAGGGAACCCGAAGAAGGCCAAGTCATCGATGAGGCCCTTGGTGTACTCCGGGGCCTGGTCCTCGCGAAGGAGAATGCGAGCACGATCGCCGACGTACTGCACTCGGACGACGAGTTTCATGCGCAGAGCCAGCTTGTAGGAGTGCTTGAGGGGATGGGCGTGCTGGTAGCTGGCGGGTGAGGATGAGGATGGATAAGACGATAGCAGGAGATGATGGTGGTCGAAAACAAAGGAACGTCCGAGCCTGGCGCTGTATGTCTTTCTTTGGAAAAAACAATGTCGTCGTCGGCGGGGCGCTCGATCGGCGAAATGCGATCGATCCTGTGACCCGAGCCCATGTGAGCGTGACGCGATAGCCACAACGCGCCTCGACGCGTCCCAATCTGCCTCCGTCTCTTGCTCTTGTCTCTCATGGCCGACATATCGTCCGCTCTGCGCGAGGCCCTCTCTCGGTCGCCGGAGTACGAGATAGTCTCAGCACATCTCTCAACCTTGCTTCTTGCTTATCCTCCTCCGTTCATCTTCGTTCACGATCCAGAGCATGCTCGCCTCACTTCCTCGGTCATCAGAAGCACACTGGACAGCCTTGCTTCACACAATGACTCACATACGAGCGTCCATTACGCTCACATAAACGCTGTGGCTTGCTTCTCGCCAAGAATTCTCTTCGACACGGCTCTGAATTCTCTTGCGCGTTGGACACCTGACTGGGAGGATGGCGCCCTCAACTGGGCAGCCTTAGCTGATAGCAGACGTTTCAACGAGAACGTTGACGCGTTTGTACATGGGATCCAAGCAATACATGCCGAGGCAGCTGCGGCGCTGATGACTGTCAACGGCAAAGGCAAGGGCAAGGAGAAAACCACCGGGTCTAGGCAACTGAGTAGCAGAATGGTGCTACTCATCGAACGTGCTGAACGCCTTCGTGATAATATGCCCGAGCTTCTAGTACCGCTAACTAGACTGGCCGAGCTGGTGAGTCATCGGATCGAGTACACGCACCACAGCATACAACCACCACGAGGTGTCTGTGGCATACACCGTTTGTACCACTTTTTCTGATTCGCGCATGACTTGCATCCTGTTCTAGGCACGGGTCGACATAACCACAATCTTCATATCAGAGAATCAGTGGCAGGATTTTCGTCCACCTCTCCGCGCGTCCCCAGAACCTTATTACCTGGATGTCCCATTCTTATCAAAACAAGGTCAGGATCATCTCTATGTGGCCTACGATAGGGTACGCAATGGGACATCAAGCGGTGCAAGCTTCTGTGAAGGAGTGCCGTATCATGTTGTGAGATGAATCCAGCAGTCATTCCGCAGCCACCAGTTTCCCATTGCATATGCTCGGTGTGAAGTAGGAACCATCGTTGTATATTGCTTGCTGACGTTTCATATAGCAACGCTAGACGTACTCTCATCTTCATTTCCTGCAATTTCCGTGGGCAATATGACCTCGGACGCGACTGACATGGAAGCATATCATCCTGCACTCAGGCCGCTGTATGCGCACTTCTTGGCAACACTCTACAGCACATGCGGCCCATTCACACACGACCCCACCGAACTTGCCTACCTCGCCGCAGCACGCTGGCCTGGATTCGTTCAGCCGGTTCTCGATGCCCACCGCCGTCGCTTGCATAGCGCTCGCTCCGACCTAGATGAGCAGCCAGAGGAGTTGGACATGGAAGAAGCGGTCGGCGAAATTCGCGAAATCAGCGCGTTCCTCTTCGCCTACCATGAGGTCGTCCCAGAGTTTAATGATCTCTGTGCGTGCGTTCTCGATGAATGTACCCATTCGCTCGCGCTTAAGCTCCAGCATCCGCTCCAATTCTTCTTCGTACGCCTTGATTGTGGCATCAGTGGTCCCGCGTTGCGCTTCCACGAACGCATCCATCTCCGCATCTGTGACACCAAGTCGACGCCAAAGTGCTTCAAGTTGGTCGTACATAGCCTGAATATGGGCCTCGCGCCTCTTCTTGATATCCTCGAGCTCGATACGAGTCGATTCGGCCCATGCCATTAGCGATTGTGTTGGCTCGACTCCCTCTAGTCCGACGGTGATATTTGAATCGGGAAGGTCTTCTTCCGACAGTTCCTCCATGCGAGCGACGAATCTGGCGAAAACACGCTGGTGATCGGTTGCGGTGGGCTGCGGTTGTGAATCATCAGAGAGGAACAACAGAGGCGTGATAGGCTTCTGGCGGGACGCGGGAGTGGGTGTAGACATGGGAATGGACATAGAAGTAGATAGGAATGGGTCGGAGTTCATATTTCTGTTGCTACAAGATGAGCTCGACCGGGGGATGATAGGCAGGCCCAGAGTGGAGGATGAAGCGGACGGTAGATCATCGAGAGAAGGAGGTGCAATGCCAAGTTCGGTGTACAGCCAGTCAATTTGTACGAAGTTGGCGGAAAGTTGGGTGAGTCGCTTAGCCTAGATGCACAGCGTTAGTGCAGTGGAGTTGGTGTACAGTCCTTGTACTACTTACAACTTCTCCTTTGCCCCTGACCAGCTCCTTCTCGAGCCTAGAGAAACGTTCTGGGGTGACATCACGATGGGAACTAGAGTCGTATTCGTCTTCACCAGACGCTGGGGTCGGCTCGAGGATGTCGGGTGTGAAGAAATCGGCGCCGAGAGTATGAGACAGCCCTGATATCCTACTCGTGAGGTTGAGAAGCTGTTCAAGTTTCGTATGATATTGCTGTGAGGTCCTGAGTCAGTACTGGTATCATAGAAAGGTGATTATACTACGACGATGGCTCAACATGGCTCAACAGCGTACCCAACCCGTGATTACACTGCGCAACTCCTGGCTATACCAGCCGTGCGAGCAGTTTCTAGCAGTTATTCCAAATCGCTCACCTGGCGCAGCTTCTCCTGGAACTCGGAAATCATTTCGTATCGGCGAGGGAGAACTTGTTCTTTCCTAATCTCTCCTACGCTAAGCCCCGAGGACTTTAAGTGGCCGCCAAGAGCCTTCCCATATCGCAGGCACTCGTCTTCAATTTGGGCACATTTATCCATCCATTCGTCGACTTGCTTCCGCCGTAGGTCAATCTGACTTTCGATGCATTGTGTGAGTTGCTGCTGCAACGCAGAGAGCTCGTCATGAAGTGCGGTAGGAGGCAAGCCAAGTTGAGCATGAAGAGTGGGAAGTAGCTGAGTCTGAGACTGCAGATGTGTGTGTAGCGAGTTAAGTAACGATGTTATCGTGGTAGACATGGTGAAGGGTCTGGCATTCGCCGTCGTCGTGAGGGTACAAGTCAGAGTTCAACATGTGGCTACAGTCGCGAACCGTGTCTCGTCACATGACGGCGTTCGCGTAGACGCTCAAACGCGCTTCCCACGTGGATGTGCTTGCTCCTGTTTGGCCTGTGGCACGCGCCAATTCTGGTAGAGGGACGCTACACAACGCCAACGACACACTCCCCGCCGCCGCAAATTCAAGGTGAGTAGCTTCGTTCGCACTCTGGAGGGCCGGAGGACTGCACCGTCGCGTTATATGGATGTCAAGGAATCGTTGGATGGGCAGAAATGGCGGATTTGAACTTGGTCGAAGGCTGGATGGGGGGACGTGACTTCGGATGGCAGATGGACTCTGGCCCTCATTCCCATGTGAGGGGTAACTCTGGCTAACATCCTTCCGCTTTGCTTTCGCCGTGCTACAGATGGTACGTCTCGTCGTCTATCCCCGCCTGATACAACACTAAGCCAGCTATGATGAGTGTAGAAGACCGAGATCGACTCCTTCTCCGGCTACCGTATCTACCCCAGCAAGGGCCGGCTCTTCGTGCGGGGAGACAACAAGGTCCGCAGTCATGCACATAATCGCGATAAACAATGCTCATCCCACCTGTGGGATTAGATCTTCCGCTTCGCCACCTCCAAGAATGAGTCGCTCTTCCTCCAGCGCAAGAACCCCCGTAAGATCGCCTGGACCCAGGTCTACCGTCGCATGCACAAGAAGGGTATCACGGAGGAGGTTGCCAAGAAGCGCTCGCGCCGCACTGTGAAGCACCAGCGTGGTATCGTCGGTGCTGATCTTGCCGCCATTGCGGCACGGAGGAACCAAACCGCCGCAGTCCGTGCCCAGGCGCGGACCGCTGCCATCCAGAAGGCGAAGGCTGAGAAGAAGGCCAAGGAGGAGAAGAAGGAGAAGACCAAGGTCAGTTGCGACTGGTCTGTTGCACCATCTTTCATCGCTCACCTCTCCTGTAGCCTACTCGTGCGCCCGTGTCCTCCGCCCCCCGCGTATCGAAGCAGCAGATGAAGGGCGGCAAGGGTGGTCGCTAAGTGTACTCGCATCGGATCCCTCCCTCTGTTATGATACATGCTTTCGCCTTCCTCTCCTCGCAAAATGTATGGGTCTAGCATGCCACCACGATGATTTATGCCACCGCATGCCCAGCGGCTCGATGAAACACTAAGTTCACTGGTCGATCAGATTATAGCTGTGATTGACTCTCGATTCATGAGCGAATCGCTTATATGGTATGTGCTCGTCTCTTTGCGGTCTAAGATGCGTGAGTTGCGTGCGCTTTCAGCGTCGGCGACCAGAAGGACGCTGACGTGATTCAACAGAGGCCGCAGCACAATATCTGTCAGCACCATATACTTCTTACCGCCTTTCACAGTACCAGCGTTGAACGTTTGCCTGGATGTCCGACCAGACTCGGACCGCGTAATGGCCTTGTTCACACTCTTGGCAGTTCATCTAACATTTCTGCCATGCCCGCTATCCATAACCACTGCCCGCGGTCTCTAGACTAGCCACCTTCAGTTCCATACAGCGCATGGAATACCCAGAACTTGGTAGGTCGGCTTATCCTACGCGCACCCCAGCTTCTTACACATTGCGCAGTGCGTATCGATACGGACGGGTCTCGCCAGACAACCTCGTATCATTGCGCCCCTCCTCGGGCCTTGGCATGGCGGTAGGCCGTCTAAATCGCGGACCACTAGATCGCTTTAGCATGATGCTGGCTCTGCTGGCTCTGCTGGCTCAGCAGGCTCAAGACGACCGTTCTCTATCTCCGCTTCGCCCACGTATAAATGGTGCTCCCTCCATGGTACTCAAGCAGCAGACATTTGAGGGCTCGAACTGGGACTATCGTCATGGTCAACTTCACCATCCTGGCAGGAGGCTATACCTCCTTCGTCGCATCTTACCTGTTCAATTCGGATACAAACGCGCTCACGTTGTTGAACCAGTCCCCAACCGGCCCCAACCCATCATGGATCTCCCTCCTGCCCCACAAGCACATCCTCTAGTGCGGCGATTTTCTGGTGATCCGACAAATGATTCAACTAATTGACGTTTATCCACAAGCGCTATCAATGAGGACTCTCCGGGAGGTCTGCAGTCGTTCAGGATAGGAGAGAACGGTCTGCTCTCAAGTGCGATCGACACAATCAACGCGGAGGGGAATACTTCAGCGTTCACTGCGCCACTTTCCACTGGCCAGGTTGCCATCGTCAACGTAGGCAGCCGCTGCACTGCGTACAGAGTTATGCCCTCGCTGACAATGACTCAGTATGGCTCAGGAAATGCCCTAATCGTTTCTACGGAGGAGAGCGACCCAGCACAATTCACGACGGAATATTCACTCATCACCTTCGACGCACCTGTATCAAACCCTCACATGGTTCTGGAGCACGGTTCGGAGGTCTTCATTCCAGACTTGGTAAGCCAAAGGCATTCGTGACATAGAACAGGATGCTCATATCTTCGCAATAGGGTGCGGACAGGATTTGGCGACTTGCTGAGAGCGACACTCCTGGCAATTGGAAAGTCCAGGGTCAGATTGACCAGCCGACAGGCAGTGGCCCCCGACATATCGTAACGCGAGGTGCGAGTTGCAACGGCTCACATGGTTTGGCTTGCACTTCATCGATAACTCTGTACAGGGAACACGCTCTACACGGTCCATCAGACGTCTAACACGCTCACGCAGCAACGCATTCCTCCCGCACCCAATGGGACCTCTACCACCCTTATCGCCAATATCTCCATCTTACCTCCTGGGCTTCCTGAAGGCGCCGCTATGGCTGGCGCAGAGGTTCTGCTCGCTGAGCGATCCGAGCACTACGCCGAGTCGTTCATCTATGTGTCCAACCGCAACACGGGCGTGCAGGACCCGCGTGGCGACGCCATCGCAATATTCCGCGTCGAACCTCGGCTGTCCCTCGTGGGGTTCGTGTACACCGGCCTGCAACAAGTTCGTGGGATGCAGCTAGGAGGACCCGAGAAGGAGTTCTTGATTGCAGGCGGGGTGGCAGGCGACGCAGGAGTGATCATGCTGAAGCGAACGGAGGGTGGGAGGAACCTGACGTTGTTGGCAAGGAACGCAGAGATACCTACGAGGGCCAGCTTTGTCTGGCTTGACTAAGTCGTCACGGCAAACAATAAGTGGCGACGCGGTCGATGATATATTGTGCACCCAGGCTACTAAGCTAGCTGGTCATTCCTCCAAGCTGCCGCCTTATGGAGCGTCTTCTTACTACTCGCTCGGTGGCTGTGGTTGAATGCCGCGCGTCGACGAAATCGTACGTGGTGGCTGCTTCCCCTTGACCAAACATCACGCATCGCCAGCATCATTCACTCCTTGTTTTCTCGCTGATGCTATACTTGGTCTGCGGGACGCATACAAAATAGTATTGATAGGAATCATCTGCCCTAGCGAACCCGGAGAGTCGAGACGTCTTGGCAAGGGCAGGCAAAAACACCCTTCCCTTCGAGTCAGCGCCATTCAACGTGATCCTACGTCCCCAGAACAAGCCTAGTAGCATTCCAACGTATGGAGCATATGGGATGAGTAACTAATGTTTCATGTCGTCTCTGGCTCTTTGCATGAAGGGTGAAGGAATGAAGACTGCGGACTAGCCTCGGGTGCGTGTAAACTGACCCCGCCGGCATTTCACCTGGTAAATGGCGGGGTCTTCCATGTTGCAAGTGGTACGTTGTCAACTCATCGCTATCCTACAATGCTTGGACTATACTTACGACATTCTTCCCAATGGCAGTATCGTTACCTACTCCCATGGGCATTCCCCGAGATCACGCCGCTCCACTCCAACTGCTTCTTCTTGAGCCAAAGGACCATGTTTCGACCATGTGACGCATGCGACACCTGGTACGCGGTCTTCTTTCGCAAGCGGGACTACTTCTTACGCACCGCACAGTTGCCCCCGGCGCGGTCGAGTCTCGGATGGACCAATTTCGCATCACCCTGGCCCTCTTCGGGCCTCGGAATGGCGCAACGCCGTCTTAATCGCGGACCGCAAGGTCGTTTCCTGCGACTTCCTAACGCATGACGACCTACCTTCATCTCCGCTTCGTCCGCATATAAAGGGCAGTTCTTGAGTGCGACTGTACCGCTCCGCGACCAAACGCACGTGGGCTCCTGTTGCAGATCAGACGGATTCTGAGAGCACTACTATGGTCAACTTCACTATCCTGGCGGGAGGCTATACCTCCTTCGTGGCGTCGTACCTCTTCAATTCTGACACGAATGCTCTCACGCTACTGAATCAGTCGCCGACCGGAGCTAACCCATCGTGGATCACCCTTCACCCCACGAACAAGAGCATCCTCTAGTACGTCTTCTCAATGTTTTAGTAGACCGAATATCTCTGTTGATAATGACTGGACAGTGCCGTGAACGAGGACTCGCCAGGAAACCTGCAGTCATTCATCATTGGCAAAGATGGCCTACTCTCCAGCCCAATTGACACAATCAACTCGGAGGGAAACAGCCCCGCTTTCACCACGCCGCTGTCTACAGGACAGGTGGCGATCATGAATGTAGGCGCTATCTATGTATATCCCAGAGCCGATACTCACTATGGCTTAGTACGACACGGGCAATGGCCTCATCGTTCCGACGGAGAAGGGCAACCCATTGGAGTTTGTGCCAGAGTACTCCCTGATCACATTCGACGCGCCTGTGTCGCACCCGCACATGGCTCTGGAGCACGGCTCGGAAGTTTTCGTTCCAGACTTGGTATGTTACAAGTCTGTCTCATCCCCATAGAGCGGCATACTGACTCTCGAAAAGGGTGCAGACAAGATCTGGCGGCTTGTTGAGGATGGCGCACCTGGCAACTGGAAGATCCAAGGTCAGATTGACCAACCTCTGGGCAGCGGCCCGCGACACATCGCAACACGAGGTACGTCGTCGGGGAATTGCTACACCGTATCGTGCAACTCATCACTCTACTGAAAACAGGAAACATGCTCTTCACCGTCCACGAGCTCGCCAGCACGCTGACGCAGCAGCTCATTCCTCCCGGACCGAACGGGACGACCACGCCGCTCATCGCAAACTTCTCCATACTGCCTCCAGGCCTCCCTCAAGGGGCCGCCATGGCTGGCGCAGAGATCCTCATCACCGAGCCGTCCTTGCACTTCCCCGAGCCGTTCGTCTACGTGTCCAACCGCAACACGGGCGTGCAGGACCCGCGCGGCGACGCCATCGCGATTTTCCGCCTCGAGCCCCGTCTGTCGCTCGTCGGCTTCGTGTACACCGGCCTCGACCAGATTCGCGGGATGCAGCTCGGCGGGCCTGAGAAGGAGTTCTTGATCGCGAGTGGAGTCGCGGGCGACGGCGGCGTGATCATGCTGAAGCGGACGGAGGGTGGGCGGAACTTGACGCTGCTGACGAGGAACTTGGAGGTGCCGACGAGGACGAGCTTCGTCTGGCTCGACTAGGCCACGAAACGAATTGTGCTCATAAAGAGTGATATACTGTTGTTATTCTTGACTTGATTGCCGTTCGCATTCTGCTGGTAGTGAGCGTTTTATTGAGCGTCTCTCAGCCATTCCAATTTCCGGAGGCCGGTGGCTGTGGTTGAGTGCGTCTCTTACACTGACCTTCTTAGCTGGAACTTCGTGCTCACGATGTCGTATGCACAAAGAAGTGTGCATGCGCCACGAGCGCCCCGGCGAGCTCCTCATGCACATCTAGACCAAACAGCGTTCGTTGTGAGTGCTATGCGTTGCTCTCCGCCTCTGATGATGGTGCCCATGCACACCAGCTGATGCCATTGTACAGCAAATGCTCGATGCCATAACACGGCCTTCGAGATTCACATCAACCCCGGCTCGAGCTTCAGGTGTGCACGCAGGTCTTGCGCACTGTACCTACAAGACGCCGTGTCCCGATCGTTCGCCGCGCGTTGCGGTGGAGCCAAAGCTCGTTTACACACGAGGCTAGGTTGATCGTCGACACAATCACGATGATTCACACAATAGCCAAGACCATCCTTCTCGGGGTCAAACTCAAGGCCTGTATGGGGCGCGCAGTATATAACGCAGCCCTCAACGCCATCGGGCTACGGTTGCCCCCTCCTGCTCTTTTTCTCTCTCTCGTCCTTGCACGGTTCGCGACCCGGTGTCCCGAACCTTCAAGTTCCCGCCGACGTACTCGTACTCGTACTAACTAATCTAACGACCGATCGTTGCGTTGCCTGGAGCACCCACGTTCCCGAACACGAACACACTTTGAGAGACAGAAACGCGTCCTTGAATCCTCGGACATCACCATCATCATGGTCAACTTCACGATCCTCGCGGGCGGGTACTCGACGTTCATCGCGACGTACCTCTTCAACTCGGACGCGGGCACGCTCTCGCTCGTGAGCCAGTCGACGACGGGCCAGAACCCGTCGTGGATCGACCTGCACCCGACGAACAAGAGCATCCTCTAGTGAGCCTCCGAGACCCCTCCTTTTGCTATGCCAGGATACGGCACAGAGCGCGCGCTGACGACGCGTGCGTGGAACAGCGCGACGAACGAGAACACGGATGGCGCGCTCCAGTCCTTCTTCGTCAAGCAGGACGGCTCGCTCACGCCCGCGCTCGGGCAGACGAGCTCAGGCGGGAACGGCCCCGCGTTCGCCGTCCCGCTCTCCACGGGCGAGGTCGCCGTCATGAACGTAAGTGCGGTCCAGAGTCTCTNCAGTCTACGACCTGGAGCCCCGTATCGGACGTACGTACTGATTGGGGGCTTGCAGTTCGGCTCGGGCAACGGCCTGATCATCCCGACGGAGGAGGACCCGCTGCAGTTCACGGAGGGCGCGCCGCTCATCTCGTTCCCCGCGCCGGTCTCGCACCCGCACATGGCGCTCGAAGTCGGCTCGGAAGTCTTCG